>VMDO01037304.1:0-14431 GCA_007922755.1 Pedetes capensis | reverse complement strand
AGTCAGGAGAGAACAATCCCTGGAGAAGGACATCATGTTTGGAAGAGTGGCAGGTCAACGCAAAAGAGGAAAACCCTCCACCAGATGGATTGACACAGTGTCTGCAACAATGGGCTTAAACATAAATAAGATGGTTTGCCTGGCACAGAATCAGCAAGTGTTTCGATCTGCTGTACATAGGGTCGCTATGAGTCGGACTTGACTCGACGGCACCTAACAACAACAACAAAAATTTGGATACACAAGTGACAGAAATTTTAATTTGAATAAAATGAAAAAAGTAAAGAAAGTTTCATTTGTGAATTGAATAATGCCCTATCACTAATCCTTACCACATTAGTTGGTGGGCTGCTCTAATTCAAATTCCCTTTTAAATATGTTAGATGACTCATCTCTCTTCTGAGTTATGAGTTTGCCTCCTGAAATTTCCCTTTCTACAATGCATAGTTGTCAGGCTCAGCAGTGGGATATCATAAAGAAGAATCTCTTTCTGTCAGATTTACTGGGGCAGAAATGTACCATGAACACATTTTGCAAGATTTTAAGCCCTAGAAAAAGCATGATACAGCATAAAATTGATCACATTTTAAGTATCTTGAGCACTTAATTTACATTTAATGAGGTAGTTATTGTAAAGGATTATATATCATCTTTCTATTACATGAAAGTATCTGGAAAATTGAAATGTATGTTTTAAAAGAATTTAAGTATGCTCTATTCTCCTAAATGTGAGGTGTTGCCAAAGTTTTCACTTTTTTGGTTTGCATTTGGTTTGGTTTGTTGCAGTGATTTCCTAAGGCCAAAGGAATGCTCAAATCCAGGCTCCTCTTGAAATCTGTTGTCTCTTCCTTCTTACTTCCCCCAGGGCTAATCTCAATAACATATGACTTAATAGAAATTTGCTTAAGTCAGTTAACAATATCCATTAAGTGCATTTCTATAGAGAAAGCTCTCAATGTGATATTTTATTTGCATAAGAGATTTGTTTCAGGTACCCTCAAATACAGTAGAAGGAAGAATTTGTAAACATTAGTTGCTGAATTAAAAGCTAATATGAAGGGCTTACGTAAACAACATACTGTGAAGCAGGAGGACTGGTTTGCCAGCGTACTGATGCTGAGTGAGCTGAGCTTAGAGGGGACAACTTCCTGGCAGCTGACTTCCTCTGGCCCTCACGCACTGCGGGAGATTCTCGTCTTTAGTTCTGCCCTTCCTCTGTCTCTTACAGCAAGGAAAGGAAGAAGTGTGAACATTCTGGATGAGCACATAGTATGTGCCAGTATGTTTGCATCCCTCTTTCATCATTTATTCCTAAGAGCTAACTCTGAGAAGTAAGACTAGTCTCCACTTTTTAAATGTAGAAATTTACTTGGCCAAAAGTAGAAAGAGACTTGCCTAAAGTCTAAGACTTGGTAAGTAGAAAATCAAGACTTTAGAATACAGACCTGTCTGGGTCCAGAACCTGAAGTTTTAGCTACTGAGCTTTGCTGCCTTTCCTGAGGGCCTGGCTCCCTAGCCATTCCTGCCCTCACCACTATGTGCTTCATTTCAACTTGTCAACCTGCCCTACTCTTCAGGGGCTCCTGCGTTCATTTCCTCTCTGGCTGTCTCTGCTTCTCTTCTGATGTGGATCTCTGTTTGTTGCTGTAATTGTAATATGCCAACTCTTCTTAAAGATCTGCTTGCTACAGGACCTGGTAACCCTATCAGCCAGGTATGAGCAAGCTTCTGCCCCTGACACCTAGCTAGTCAGCACAGCAGTAGTCTAACAGAAAGGTTTTCATTTCACTTTCCTATGGATACAGCTGTATGTACGTGTGAATTAGCCAGTTGGTGGTACAGCACTGTGCTGTGAGAAGGGTCGCCATTCCATTGGCTAAAGAAAAGTGGCCTGGCTATGGGGCTGGAGTGAAAAACAGGTGAAAGAAAAGATGAAATAATCTTCAGAAATATTTGCAACCAATCACTGTGGAGGATCCTGAGCTTAGCAGATGAGCTGGGAAACAGGGCTTTATTTGTGGACTTAGGCAATGATATTTCAAAATAGAGCTGAAAGAAGAAAGGTTTTTCCAGCTCTGTATACCACCTGATGGATTAATGTCGATAAATATTGTTAACAATGTATACATATTATATTACTATAATTTGATCTAATATAAAATTATCTTAATTCAAGCTCTTAGTACATGTCAGTATCAGTAATGCTTTTTTGTGTGTGTGTGTGGTACTGGGGGCTGAACCCAGGGCCTCATGCTTGAATGCTCTGCAAGTGCTGGACCACTGAGCTGCACCCTCAGCCCATTTTTTTACTTTTTGAGACAGGGTCTCACTAAGTTATGCAGACTGCCTCTGGTCTCGAATTTGCGATCCTCCTGCCTTGGCCTCCCAAGCCGCTGGGATTACAGGCGTGCTCCACTGTGCCCGGACAGTAATGCTTTTGAGACACACAACATGAGAACAAATGCTTGCTGGCTTAGTGTGAGAGACAATTAGCTGGATATAAGACATATTAAAGCAAAATACTCCCAACATCCGTGGTCTGGGATATATTGTTCCTAAGGACTTGACAGGAATATTTCAATTTGTGATAAAACTCAATGTCCATCATCTTTTTTTTCTAGCCAGACTGACTCAGAGATTCCTGAAACTAGTATGCCTCCTGCTTCCTCAGTATCCATAGAGGATTGTTTGCAGAACCCCCCCCATTGACACCAAAATCCATGGATGCTCAAGTCCCTTATATAAAATGGAGTAGTAGTTGTATATAAACTACTCATATCCTCCTGTATACTTTAAATCATCTCTAGATTATTTGTAATACCTTGTATAATATAAATGTTATATCAATAGTTGTATTGTGTAGAGAATAATGACAAGAAAATACTCTGTATATGTTCCATAGAGATTTTATTTTTCTCCCCAAATCTTTTCAATCCTTAGTCGGTTGAGTCCCCAGATGCAGGACCCATGGATATAGAGGGCCAATTGTATTTTAAATGTCACTACATTCTTTTTATTCCTGTTTCATCAAGCAAAATATTTTAACAAGGTTATTATATAAGGAATGTCTAGGTGTCACTAAGACCAGTGCTAAGTTGGCCAAAATAGGAGCAAGGGAGCAGATATATACCAGTACTTAAAACCCAAATTTTCACAAAGGCACTTTCTGGCTTTACCCTTCATTCATGCTGTGCTAATTCTTTTAGCAAGTATCTGCTGGATGCAGTGGAGCAGTGTGTTCTAGAAACCTGAAGTTTAGAGTCATTTAGCAGCTTTGCTATGGGGTGTGCACTCCCAGTCTGGCCCGGATGTTCAGACAGGCAGTGCTGCCATGCACACAGATACTAAACACAACTCACTCGGGACCCTTGGGTGAGGGGTGCAGACTCCTGTGGCCCTCAGGAATGCTGATGGAGATGGGAGAAAGGAAAAAGCCTCGGGTGCTTTTGCTTTGAGGGGACAAACACAGCTCTTTATTGCCTCTACCCTGATAAGGTTGGTGAGAAACCCAGTGTATAGCTTACAAGTGCTAGCAGCCTAGGTGCTGCAGCTCTATGCTGTCTTGGGGGTCACCCACGGCTCTTCTGCCTCTGGCACTGGGACAGGAGACTGTCCTCAGCTTTAGCCTCTTGGTGCTGGGTCCAAGAGGCTTTCCTCAGCTTGCTTGTAGTCCATCATTCCTTGAGAGCGCCGTCTAGTTGTCCTGGTCTTGGTGTTCACAAGGAGAGAGAGCGTTCTATCTTCTTCAGTGGTCTGGGTGAGAGAGAGGTCTTTCCTAGTCGGTGGTCAGATGGAGAGAGAGTTCTTGTCTAGTTGGTGGTCTGCAACAGAGAGAGCGAGCTGCTGCAGTGCAGCTCCTTATATAACTTGCCCCGAATGGCCTGAGCCAATCAGCTTTGAGTCCAATTGTCCAATCAGGTTCAGGGGATTTATGAAGGGTTTCGTACAAATGTCCAATTAAGTTACTTTCATTTTCCTGAGATTTCTAATTTACAAACCAGATCTTCAAAAGCCGTTTTCCCACTTTTGGGGTTTTTTGCCAATTTCC
This sequence comes from Pedetes capensis, assembly GCA_007922755.1. Taxonomy (NCBI): domain Eukaryota; kingdom Metazoa; phylum Chordata; class Mammalia; order Rodentia; family Pedetidae; genus Pedetes; species Pedetes capensis. Next base: position 10,383 of record VMDO01037304.1, on the reverse strand, counting down.
TCCCAATTTCTTCATGCACTTTACCATCCACTATGGCAGATTCTGTCACCATTCTAAGCTTTTTGCTTTTCTCACTTGTAAAAGTGGGGCTTTAATAATACTCTATATTAATACTCACCTATTTATCCTTAGAAATAAACAGTTTTAGGATTGAATCCCAGGTATCCCACATACTAATAGTTTAAACCTGGGAAAGCTGCCATGTAACTTTAGTCTGCTTATTTCTCTGTGAAATGTGGACAATAATAGAATGCTTTTCATATGATGATTGTGAAAATCCAAAGAAATAATACATGGGAAATCTTAGCACAGAACCTGGCAAGAAGTAAATACTCAATATATGAGAACTGTTATTATTATTAATATATAATGTGAATCCACTACATTACAACTGATTAGGTATCTGTGTATGTGATTTCTCATTTAGTAGCCCCTTGTTAAATATCCCTGAGGGCAATATGGAGTTTATAATACCCACTCTATATATGAGAGAACTGAGATTGAGAGAGGTTAATGAGTTGTACTAGTTCCCACTAGTGACTTGTAAGTGACATAGCTGGAAACTGAAACTAAATCTTTTGCTTCCAAATCATTCCTCTACTCCTACCTCTGTTAATTGTAAAAATGTGCTAGGAAGCATGGAGAGAGAGAGAGAGAGAAAGAGAGAGAGAGAGAGAGAGAGAGAGAGAGAGAAAACACACACACACACACACACACACACACACATCTGAGTCTCAAATGCCTTTTTATATTCAAGGAGTAGGAGTCCATTTAGGATTTCCCCACAAGATATTGAGTCAATTATGCAAGTGGATGCCCTTGTTGGATCCCAATCATGGTCAAAGTAGATACTATGCATAAAACTTTTTTGGCCCTCCCATCTCTATATGGGCTGAGATTTAGCTCAGTTGGTACAGCACCACTCTGCAGTCTCTGAGGTCCTGAGTTTGATTCCCAGCACTGCAAAAATGGGAGAAGGATGTGGCAATCCACACCCAAGGCAATCCCAAAACAATTATCCATTGAAAACCCTATAAGGGTCTCTATGAGTCGGACACGACTCGACAGCACCTAACAACAATAACATCTCTATATATCTCATGGTCTGCAAAATAGCTTGCATTACTATAAGTAGATGTCTGTGCTCTTAGCCTCCTGGTTGATATTTCCACCACTTTTATTGTTAGATCTTGCAAAGATGAAGAGAGGAATAGCTATTCATCGACAGTTGCCATCTAAAAGTAGGACTAATCCTGGGGATATTTCTGAAAAGTATCCTAGATGATTGTATTATGAATGAATTTTGGACCTCTCTGAGTGAAAGAGAAACTAATGATAGAAGACCAGTTAACTTGTGGCATGATATTAAAGACATTTATGAGGAAAGGAAAAGGTTATTAAAAAGGCAGGAAAAAAGAAGACCAAATTATATGTCAAAAGAGACTCTGAAACCTGTCCTTGAATGTGGAGTAGCTAAAGTAAAAGGAAGAAATAATGAAGTTAAGGAACTAAACAGAAGATTTCAAAGGGTAAATTGAGAAGATAAAATCAGTTGGGCATGGTGACACATGTCTGTAATCCCAGCAGCTTGGGAGGCAGAAGCAGGAGGATTGCAAGTTTGAAACCAGAGGTAGTCTGTGTAATTTAGCAAAACCCTGTCTCAAAAAGTAAAAAAAAAGGTGCTAGAGGCAGCAGCTCAGTAGTCTAGCACTTGCAAAGCATGCAAGCATGAGGCCCTGGGTTCAACCCCCAGTACCAAAAAACAACCAACCAACCAACCAAACAAACAAACAAACAAACCCATAAATCAAATATTATCATGACATGTGAAAAGACCTGGGGATAGAAAACCAAAAGGAAAGAATGTGAAGAATGTGCTCTGTTTCTCTTAAGCTTAAGGAATTGAAGAAAAATACAAGCCTGGTGTGGCATTGGTGAAGGATTCTACAGAGAAAATATTAAATGACACAGGAAACATCAAAAGAAGATGGAGAGAATACATAAAGTAATTATACCAAAAAGAATCAGTGGATGACCAAGCATTTTAAGAGGTTGGAAATGATCAGGAACTAATGGTACTGAAGGAAGAAGTGGAAGTTGCCATGAAGGTATCGGTGGAACATGAGTCTCCAGGAATTGATGGAATACCAACAGAGTTTCAACAGCAGATGAAGTGCTATAGGTGCTCACTTGCTTATGCCAAGAGATTGGGGAAACATCTACCTGGCCAATTGACTGGAAGGGATTAATATTGTTCCTTTTCCTAAGAAAGGTGATCCAACCAAATGTGGAAGCTATTGAACAATATCACTAATATCACATGCAAGTAAAATCTTATAAAAATCATTCAAAAGTAAATGCAGCAGCATATGGTCAGGAAATTGCTGGAAAATCAATATGGATTCAGAAAAGGGTCTGGAACCAAGTTCATCATTGCTGATATCAAATGGATATTAGCCAAAACAGAGAATACTAGGTCAATGTCTATTTATGTTTTATTGAGTGTGCAAAGGCATTTGACTCTGTGGATCATAACAAATTATGGATAACACTGCAAATAATGCAAATACCATAGCACTCAATTTTCTCATAAGGAATCTGGACATGGACCAGGAGGCAGTCTTTTGAACAGAACAAGGAAACAGTGCTTCATTTAAAGTTGAGAAAGGAGTGTGTCAGGGGTGCATCCTTTCAGCATACCTCTTCAATCTCTGTGTTGAGCAAATAAGCCAAGAAGCTAGACTTTATGAAGAAGAATGCAGCATGATGATTGGAGGAAGACTCTTTACCAATCTGCATTATGCAAATGGCACAACTCTGCTTGCTGAAAGGGAAGAGGATTTGAAATATTTGCTGATGAAGATCGAAGAACACAGCCTTGGCGCCGGGTATAGTGGCACATGCCTGTAATCCCAGCAGCATGGGAGGCAGAGGCAGGAGGATCGCAGGTTCGAGACCAGAAGCAGTCTGTGTAATTTAGTGAGACCCTGTCTCAAAAAAGTAAAGAAATGGGCTGAGGGTGCAGGTCAGTGGTTCAGCACTTGCAGAGCATGCAAGCGCGAGGCCCTGGGTTCAATCCCTAGTACCGCACAAAAAAAAAAAAAAAAAAAAAAAAAAAAAAACCACCCCAAAAAAAAAAAAAAAAAAAAAAAAAAAAAAAAAAAAAAAAGCACAGCCTTCAGTATGGATTGCACCTCAATATTAACAACAACAAAAAATCCTTACAACTGGGTCAGTATGCAACTTCATGATAAGTGGAGAAAAGATTGAGGTTGTCCAAGATTTTGCTTTTCTTGGTTCTACAATCAACAATCATAGAAGCACCAGACAAGAAACAAACAGACTTATTGACTTGGGGAAAGCTGTTGTAAAAGACCTCTTTAAAGTGTTGAAAAGTAAAGATGTCACATTGAAGAAGTTGTGCTTGATCCATGCCATGGTATTTTCAGTCACATTAGATGGTTATGAAAGCTGGACTTTGAGTAAAGGTAACAGGAGAAGAACTGATACTTTTGAATTATGGTGCTGGAGACAAATATTAAATATACCATCGACTGAAAAAAGAACCAACAGATCTGTCCTAGAAGAAGTGCAACCAGTGTGCTCCTTGTAAGCAAGGATGCCTAGACTGTGCCTTAGGTTTTTTGGACATGTAGTCATGAGAGACCAATTCCTGGAAAAGGATATCATGTTTGGGATCGTAGTAGGTCAACGAAAAAAAGGAAAATCCTCAACTAGATGCATTGACACAGTGTGTACAACAACGGGATAGCACATAAGTAAGATTATGTGCCTGGCACAGAATTGGAGAGTGTTCACTTCTGTTGTACATAGGGTCACTATGAGTTGTTCTTGACTTGACAGCACCTAACAACAACAAACTTTCTTGAGTTTCAGTAAATTTGCTAAGGCTGCCCAATATGTAAAGAGCTGAATAGGATTGGGATTTTGGTTTGTCTGACTTCAGAGTACCTACCTCTCTTTACCCTTTCATTTGCATATTTAAATAATGTTCATTCAGTATCTACAATATCTAGACCTTATCTTAGGCATCCCCACATGTCCTTCAGCTTATTGTGCTGTGAGGGCTTGCATGTTGCTGTGGTTTTGCAAGCTGTGCCACCAGTGTCTCAAATACTAGCAGGGTCAACCATAGTGGACAGATTTCATCTGAGCTTGCAGACTAAGACAGACTAAGGAGAAGGACCAAGCAGCCCACTCCTGAAATAATTAGTCATTGAAAACCCTGTGAATAGCAGAGAAACACTGTCAGATATCGTGCCAGAAAATAAGCTCCTCAATCTGGAAGACATGAAAGAAACGAGTGGAAAAGAGTTACTTCCTCAAACTGGAGCCTATCTTATTGATGGGAATGGATTAAAGCCCCGGGACTTCCTTTTGCTGAGGTGGCACAACTCAAAATTAAAAGAAATAGTGTCTGCAACAATGGGCTCAAACATCAGTTTGGGTGCATGGCCCAGTGCTAGGTAGTGCTTCATGCTCTTGTACTTAGGGTTGCTATGAGTCTGAACTAACTCAATGGTACCTAACAACAACAACCCTGGACACAATGTATCATTCCTATTTTTAGACAAACATCTTATTGCCATTGGTTGGTGTAAAAGTAGAGCCAAAGACTCTTAAGGGCATTTGCCTTTGACAGGAATTTCTATCATGTGATAGAAACGAAATGATTCTGAAACAGTATACATAAGTTCTGAGGGAGAATTTATTATTCCACTCAAAAAGGTTTTGACCTGTTCAGTATTTTTAATGGTAAACTGACTTTCACTTTAAAAATACATTCATAATGCTCTTTAATGTTTTTATATTTATATCAGTGTTTTGGAGGCTACTGCTCCTATGTGCAGAACATGAGCATTTTCCTCTTGACTCCATTCCTCACATAAATAATTTAGGAGGAACAACCTCTGGAAAGTCTAAAATCTAAAAATATTATTTTTCATTTCTATGTGCATATATAGTCTTACTAAGCATTTTTCAGAATATGTCAGCAATTACTGGTAGTTCTTTTCTGCTCCCATGGCCCCGCGTACAATTGGGCTGTGCAAACAGAAGAATGCTGTTCTTGCTCATTTCTCTTCAGAAGCAAAAGGCAAGTTTGGTCTCTTCAAAAAGAACCAAGAAGAGCAATTGAAGTGGTAATCTCTAGGCCTCTTTTTCTTTTCTTTTGCAAATTCCAAGAAATGTGCAGTCCACTTGATTATTGGCATCATTTTCTTTATGGTTGTGTTGTGATAATTGTTGTTGGAGAGGGAGATTCAGTAATCCATAACTTTAGGATATCCATATGGAGAACTTAGAGGTAAATTTGCATATTTTATCAGTTTAGTGAAAGTGTGTTTATTGCCATTTTCACAGAAGTGGGGCCCTGGGTAGCAGCAGTTTGTAAGAAGATTGTTAGAAGTGCTGACTGGGACTGAAGGAGGAAATTTCTTTAATAAACTCAAATGGCCATTCTTACCTTACATTTAACTATGGAACAGATTTTGTCAGAGTCTAGAGATTTGGGGATTTACATGGATGAAAATCCATCAAGATCATAAGTGCTGAAATAAAACGTGGTAATATGTTTATTTTGGAAGTTATCAAATATGATCAATAGCAGAACTTGGTAAGCTGACAGACCCTAAGATGTCCCCTAATGACCCTTGCTTCCTGTAGCTCACATGAGTATAATCATACCCCTTGAGTGTGGGCAGGACCTATGACTTACTCTTATAGAATAGCTTTTAGAATATGGCAAGATGAAGGGGTTTGGCAGGTGTAATTAAGGCCCCTAAAATCAGTTAGTTTTGAGTTAATCAAAAGAGAGGTTATATTAGGTGGACCAGAGTTAATCACACAAAGGCCCTTGGAAGAGAGCTTGGGCTTTCTCTAAGGTCAGAGAAACTCTCTTTCTGGTGCTCATCTTGAAGAAACAAGCTACCTTGTTATTATAGGGCTTTTATGGAGAGGGCCATAGGGCACAAAATAGAAGGTAGTCATGAGTAGTTGAGTAGACACCTCTCCCAATCTTTGACCAACAGCTAGAAAGAAAATAGGGATTTTAGTCCTATAATACCGAGGCAATGAATTCTGCCAATAACCTCAAGGAGCTTGGAGGTGGACCCTTCCCCAGATGAACATCCTATGAGAGGTGACAGTTCCAGCTGTCACCTGGATTTTGTACTGAGTTGTGGTTATTTTTTAGTCAGCAACAGAAAACTAACATGGTTGGTTTTAAAAGAGTAGATCCACATTTTTTCTGGCTATTCTTTCTAGGAAGATGGTTTGCTATCACATCAAGAAAAAAAATCTGGTTGGAGAACTGTGCATCAGAGGGTCAGAAATTTGGGATTTATTGCATTGAAACAGACTGCAAATGAAGCATGTTCACGTACTGCTTTATTCCTAGCTCAACAAACCACCCACTCTATTGTCCTATATAGTGGCCAGTTTGCAGTTGGAATTGAATTGGTGTTAACTAGTTTATAGGTAAAACTGAAATTATTTTCTATATTGACTCCCTAGCTAGCCCTAATACCTCAGAACTTCTCAATAATTTAGAGATTTTTTAAAAAATATTCTTTCTCCTCTGCTCCCTACCACCATTTCCACCAACTTCGTTCTGCCTCTCGTGCCTTCCTGACTGATTTTATCACTTCTCCCTCATCTTTCTCTTCTCCATTCTCCTGTTGTCCACCTTGCAGGTTTGGGTGCAATCTGCATCTCGGGCTCTCCTTTATTCCCACAGCCTCCCCTAGTCTCTTTAACCACATCAAACTTTTCATTATTACCTGCACACTCTGCCTTCTCAGCATTCCACATACAGGTGGCTCCTTCTGCCAGAAATGATCTGGTGGCAATCCACTTGGAAAATAGGTGGTAGTTTTCCTGAACACTGCACAACTATTTTCTCTACTTGCAGTCCTTTGATCCTCTCCTTCCTCTTCCCCCTTTCTCATTTTCCCTTCAAGCTCCACCCTCACAGGCAATGCTCATCACTACCTCCTCTAAGTTCCTAAAGAAGTCAGTTCTCATTCCATTACAAGCAGTTTCAGTGCTAGTATTATAATTCTTCTTTTTCTGTATAAAAATTACTGGTCTCCCACTGAATATGAACCCATCAAGGGTACAAATCATATCTTGTTTATCTTTGAATTCCACATACGTCAGTATGGTGATAAAGACAAAAGAAGAGTTCTAAATATGCCTAGGTGGCTGACTGAATGAAAGTAATATGTAGAATGTTTAGTTCCAAGTCACAAGGGAGTCTGGCTGAATCCTAATAATTTTTGTTATGGACCCTGCCCCTTGAAATTCTGCAGAGCTAAGGAGTCAGTAGTGGTAGGACTGATGTACTTTGCCATGTTTACAAAAAACATCATTTTGTTATTTTCTGTCTTCTACCCCTATTTTAACAATGAAAGATAAGAAATGTGAGAAATTACAGCCATGAGGAGGGAGAGGGATTACTGCTTTTGATCATGACAGGTTCATCCCAGCTGTGTCCTGAACCACAAATTCTTTTCATCTTCCTGAGACCAAAGAACCCCTGTTAACATGGCTGCATATCTTTTTATTTTATGGTTTTCCCTATGAAGTGCTGTGTAACTTTTACATATAAGAATAACTATGACAAATTCAGTTCGGCTACTGAGAAATTCAGTCCTTCTCTTTCTTTATTATTCAGGAAATAAAACATCAAAATTGTGAGAAACATAAGGAAGCTTACAGCTCATTATCTAGTTTAGTTACATACTGAGTACCATGCTAGGCCTGAGGGATGCAGAAATGAATATGATATAGTCTATGAAGTTAGTGAGTCTAAAGATGATGGGCAGAAAACGAAAATAAATGAACATCACCAAATGGACTATTAAATGCTATGGTGAGGTCAATCTGATCCCAGATGAGAATCCCTTCACCCATATTGTTTGGAACACAAGGGGTCAAGCAATTGGGGCTCAAAGAGGAAAGTGATTTTCCCATGGTCTCATGGTAGTGGTAGCACCAACTCTCTTGACACTCATTCTGGGGTTCTAATTGATATTCTGCATTATTACAGGGAACTGCCTAGAATGATTTTGTAGCTCCTTTGGGGGAATACTGGGGACTGTAACTAGGGAATTATATTCAAAAAAGTTCATCACAACTATGCAACTCCTGGCACTTGGATGCCTTAGGAATGAATACTTGAAATTCAAGCAGTATGTCATGGAACTGACAGCTTTAAGGCTTGACCAAGTACTGGCACAGAAAATAGGAAACAAAGCTCCAACCTTGAGCCTTAGTAGATGAAATCAGTTTCCAGGAAACTCAGCAACGCAAAATGGAGTCCGAAATGAAATCACAAAGACTAATCAATGCAACTTTGCAGAGTTGGGCTTTGCTAACTCTAAGTTTCCCCTTTCTGCATCATGAGTTTCTAGATCAAAGAGCAAAATGGGGGCAAGGAATGGGGTCCTGGAGGCAATGGCCACCGGTTTTGACGTGTTCCAATCTGGATTTAAGTCCCAGCCCTCATGTTTCCTAGCCGTGTTGTCTTCAGTTAGTTATTTAATCTCTCTGTGCCTCAATTTCTACATCTACAAACTGGATGATAGTACCTATCTCAGAGAGCTGGAAGGATATAACAGGAGGCCGTTATACTAATAGGCACCAAAATATAGCTATTATATATTATCATGTTTATTATTATCTATTCCTGGCTCTGATACTTATGATTTTGGATATGTATGCTATATCAATTCTCTTGGGCTCAGTTTCCTCACTAATATAAAAAGTAAATTGAAGTAGGTGATTCTTAAGGAGCCTGCTCATTTCCAACGTGCTAAGATTCTTGTGTGTTTAAATATACATTGTACCTTCATAATTCTGATTTTATTTTTAATCTTATGCTCTCTAAGGCAGGCTAGGTAGATAATCTCTATAGAGAAGGAAACAATAGCTCTGACTGCGGCACCCTGGAAATGGGCTGAGCTCCAAATGCAGGTCCTCTTGCTTCATTCCTTTTAGGGTTTACCCTGTGGGAATTGAAGGGCCTATACCCCAAGTCCTAATATGACCTCACTCATCCAGAGCAGAGTTGAGAGGATGGAAGGCAAAATAAATAAACCCTACTTCTGAGTCAGGCTGGGATTTAGCTCAGTTGGTAGAGTGCTGCGCTGCAGTCTCTGAGATCCTGAGTTCAATTCCCAGCACCGCAAAATGGGAGAAGGACCTGGCAACCCACTCCCAAGGCAATCCCGAAACAATCAGCCATTGAAAACCCTATGAGGGTTGCTATGAGTCGGATACCAACTTGACGGCACCTAACAACAACAACAACAACAACTTCTGAATCGCATTAAAGATAATGGCTGATCTGGGATATCCTGCTCTCCACAAGCCTTCACAGCATTTCTAGTCATTGTTAGTTGTGTTCATCATGAGAGTTAAAATTTCCTGGCTTTTCACAGTAAGCTTTGTGGTGAGTACTGTACAGGTGTTATTTCATTGACTCCTTACAACAACCAGATGGAATTTTCTTAGCCCTATTTCATATATGAGGAAGAGTTGGTACAGAGAAGTTAAGTGACTTACCCAAAGTAGCACTGCATACAATTGGCAGAATGCATAGGACTGCAAAGGCCTAGCTCTTAATCACTATCCTGACCCATATACAGTAGCTGGTAGTCACCAGGAGAGGGAAGAAATTTAAAAAGAGTACAGAGGCATATGGTGGTGAGGTTGTTGACTCATCAGGAAATGTTCCAGTGTAAGATGTTTTACTTAACAAGGTAAGGTAATGTCTAATACATTTTATAACAGCAACAACAATAATAATAATAATGTTAAAGAAAATTTTGGAAATAAAACAAGAAGAAATAAAAGGATGTTTTTTAAAAAGCTAGGAAAGATGGGACCTGATCTTTAATTCTAGCTCTATTAAAAGCTGTCCTACTGCCCTTGAGCAGGTCCTTACCTTTTCTGGGCCTCGGTTTCCCCAGATACACCAAGAGAGGGATAGACTTGCTCAGTTCTCCAGTGTTAATGTACACATGAATCACTGGAGTAGCTTGTTAAAATGCAAACTTGGATTCATCAAGTCTAGGGTAGGTTCTGGGATTCAGAATTTTTATAAACCTCTTAGACGATGACAATACTGCTGGTCTAGGGACTACACTTTGGGGGGCTAGATCACATCAGTTTCAACGATAAAACCCAGGTAGGGCAAAAAATCTCAATTCTAGGTTGCTAGATTATTTGGAAAACTTGAAAAATAAGAAGCATCTTCCTTCCTTCCTTCCTTCCCTCCTTTTTCTTTTCTTTCTTACTTTTCTTTTCTTTTCTTTTTTTTTTTTTTTGACAGTGAGGTTTCTCCCCCTTATATTACTG
>VMDO01037303.1:0-14499 GCA_007922755.1 Pedetes capensis | reverse complement strand
TCCATGTATTGCTCTTATATACTCTTCTGGGGCTTGCTGGGACCAATCAGAGGCAGTTACCCCATATGGGTTTCAGCCAATCAGAGGGGATATTCAAATTTGGTTTTGTAGAACTAGCCAATCAGGGGTGGTTCCAGAATGGTCCAATCAGGAGCTGTTCTGGGGTTTGGAAACAGCCAATCGGTGTCGAGGGGACTGAGGCAAGAGAATAGATGCCAGTGCCATCTTGGGGAGCTTGAAGACCCTGAGTTCCAGGATGTAGGGCAAAGGTGACTGCCTGGGGAACAAGCCTCAGTCCTCCAAGGGGCCTAGATAGGCCCTGGAGCAAACTGCCTCTCTAGGCAGTGCCCTACAGAGCTTTGTATTTTTCTCAAGATTGCTTTGACAATTCGAGTTCTTTTGTGGTTCCAAACGAATTTTAGAATTGTTTCTCTTATTTCTGTGGAAAATGACATTGGAATTTTGACGGGGATTGCATTGAGTCAGGCGCTAAGAACACACAATAGAGAAAGGACAGGCTTTTCGGTGCGCGGTGCTGGGAAGCTGGGGGTGGTGGCACACTCTGTAATCCCAGTGCCTTCTGGAGATGGAGGCAGGAGGATCCCAAGTTCAAGGCAAGGGGCAGCCTGTGTAACTTAACGAGACTTTGTCTCAAAGATAAAAAGTGAAAAGTGAGCTTGGAGTGCAGCTCAGTAGTAGCATTTGCAAAGTGCGTATGAGGCCCTGGGTTCAATCTCCTGGTACCACACACACACACACACACACACACACACACACACACACACACATACATTGGTGCTGGGGACACTGGATACCACTTGCAAAATGATAAGATTGGAAGCTTATCCTACCCCATGTATAAAACTCAACTCAAAATGGATTAAAACTGGGCGCAGTGGCTCATGCCTGTAATCCCAGAAGCTGGGGAGGCGGAGGCAGAAGGATCGCAAGTTCGAGACCAGAGGCAGTCTGCAAAACTTAGCGAGACCCTTTCTCAAAAAGTAAAAAACTTAGGCTAGGGGTGCAGCTCAGTTGTCCAGCACTTGCAAAGCATGCAGGCACGAGGGCCTGGGTTCAACCCCCAGTACCGCCAAAAAAAAAAAAAGATTAAAGACAAATGTAACAGATGACACTGTGAAAGCAATAAAAGGAAACATGGGGAAAATGGAAATAACATCGACCTGGGCTCAGAGGTAGTGGATTTGAGCCCAGAAGCAGAGGCAACGAAAGCAAAAGTAAACAGATGCGATTACGTCTCACCAACAAACTTCTGCACAGCAAGGGAGGCAATGCATAGGTTGAAGAGACAGCCCAAGCAGTGTGAAAGATTGTTCACCAGGGACACGTGTCGTGTGTTAGTTGACTTGTGTGTCACTGGCAAAATACTTGACAGGAGCCGCTGATGAGCGGAAAGATTTATGTTGGCTCTCAGTTTGGAGGATCTCAGTCCGTGGTGGTAGGAGCCGTGGTGGGGGAGCTGCCATTCCAGCGCAGCATGCAGGACTTCTCTGCATGGCGTCAGTGAGCAGACAGATTGGGAAGCAGGGGTCTTGGTAACCCTTCACAGGCCCGCCCCTGTCACCTCCCACCTCCCGAACTTCCATAGCCTCTGACCACAGTGCCCCCACCTGGGGGCCAAACATTCAAACAAATGACCTGTAGGGGACCTGTGTTGTTGTTGTTGTTAGGTGCCGTGGAGTCGGTATCCAACTCATAGCGACCCTCATAGGGTTTTCAATGGCTGACTGTTTCAGGATTGCCTTGGGAGTGGATTGCCAGGTCCTCCTCCCATTTTTGCGGTGCTGGGAATTGAACTTGGGACCTCAGAGACTGCAGCACAGCGCTCTACCACCTGAGCTAAATCCCAGCCATAGGGGACCTGTAGGGGATGTCAAATCATGACATCTGATAAGGGGCTAATATTCAAAATATAAAAGGACCTCAATTCAATAAAAAAAGCAAATAACCCAATCAGCTGGTGATCTTCAGCAGAACTAGGTCAGCTCAGCTCATGCAAACACGCTATGCCAGCCAGGCAGCCAGATGCAAAGCAGTGTGGAAGTGGGGCAGGCCCCCGGGCGGCCCCTGAGCCACCCGGCCAACGTCAGTGGAGCTGAGAAAAGGGACAGCCTCTGGCCATGTAGAATTAGCTGCTGGCCCCAGGCAGCGGTGGAGATGAAGGGTGGGCTCCAAGAGGGATGTTTCCCACCCCGCCGCTCTGCAGGGCATCCACAATTTGGTTTCCGATTTTTCTGCACAAAAAAATAAAAGTTTGGAAAAAGCAGACCCCTGTGCCGAGTCCTGATTGAGTGACTTGCACATTGAAAGGAGGATCGGGAGCTTATTGTTGCTTCACAATCCCAGCCCAGTCAGGGAGCGACCCCTCGTGCTCACACATACATTCACACTCACACACACATGCATGTGCAGAGGCTCAGACACGTGAGCCCACAAGACCCATTTCTACAGGTCACATTCACTACCACACATACACTCTCACACTTGTGCATGCCCACACACACAGCCACGCACTTGCATACACACATAGGCACATACACGTGTGCCCACGCACACACATACACAAGCACTCATATCAACATGCGCTCGCACAAGCACCCACACCCACGTGTGCATAGCCTCACACTTGCACTTATGCTCACACACACACGCACTCACTCTAGTGCTTGCAAAGTGCCCAATCCTAGAGCGGCCCCTGCAGACCACACGACCAGACTCTCCAGGGGAGGAGCCCAGAAACCTGGCTTCCAGCCAATGCCCCCAGGACTCTTGGGGACAACTGCTCTACACTCCAGAGGCGGCTGCTCTCGTCCAGAAAAAATGACCCAGGGAGGTCTGCAGCGGAGTCAGGACCACAGCTTAGGTTTCCAGACCTCCAGCCCGGGGTTCTTCCACCAGACCACAGAAGCCCACTGGCCTCTGACACGTTCAACGCCTGGGTGGGGCGCCTCCCATGGGCCAGTGTCTGCGACAAGTACTGAGTACACAGTGACAAAAGCACCGTGGTCTCTGCCCTCACATCTCTCACATTCCTGTGAAGCAGAAAGATGCCACTGAATGACAACATCCGGGAAACTACTCGTCTTGCTAGTAGGAAGGACAGACTCCAAGGACAAATGGCTTCCTCTCTTCGCATTTCCCTCCCCTTCCTGAATGGAGTGTGGCCACCACAGCAACTTGACACTGGGAAGAAGGCAGCTTCTCCTAAAGCCTAGGAGCAGGAAGACAGAGGAGCCAGGGCATTGGTACAGTGGGGCATGGTGCCAGCCCTTGCTCCCTCCCTCCGGGACAGGAGGAGCAATGGCACCCTTCCGGTTAGCCTGCTGCACTTAGCTGTCTGCCTCCTGTAGCCCAAGCCATCCCTGAGAGCAGCCTTGCAGAGTCACGTGATTTCAGAAAGACATCCGATGATTTACCCCCCGGTCATGGGAACATAGCCAGACCGGGCTAAATGCAGAGCAAGGGTCCATTTGATTAGGAGAGAGAACCGTCCCACCGAGGCAGAAAGCGTGCAATGGAACCAAGCAGCTACCTTTGAGCGGGGCCACCTGAAGCCATGATATAAGCTGAGAGGGTAGGACGTGAAGAAATCCGAGAGAGTCAAGTAGGAAGAGACAAGATCCAGGGGCTCCAAAGCCCTCTGATAGCAGGAGCTCCTCTGTAGACCCACCAAGGCAGGATAATTGAGGCCTCCTGCAGCTGTGGTGTAAGCTGAGAGGGCAGGACGTGAAGAAATCCGAGAGAGTCAAGTAGGAAGAGACAAGATCCAGGGGCTCCCAAGCCCTCTGGTAGCAGGAACTCCTCTGTAGACCCACCAAGGCAGCAGCATGGTGAATGGACTAATTCCGATCTGGCATCACTCCGGAGCAGAGTTTGACACAAAGCTCGGGTCACGTGCTCACCCCTTGGCCACACTCGTCCATTACAGATGTCTCTAGAACACTCTCCTACTTGAACGTCCAGAGATGGTTTTTCGTGGACTTAGTAGAGTTGCTCCAAGATCCCGCTTAGTGTGGGCATGACGTGCCCAGAATCCTTCTCTGCTCTCCCTCCACCCCATGGCGTCCAATTTCCAGAGCTGCTCTGCTCGACATTACAGATTCCCTCTGGAGAGAGTCTCATTAGTGCTGCTGCCTGGCTCTGATAAATCAGCCATGGCTGGGGGCTAGGATCGTGCATCACAGACCAGGAATGGACACGGGGCCAGCAGGGGCATGGGGGGCGGGGAATGGACATGGAGCCTGCATCACTGGGGACTGGAGAAGTTAGAAATGCTCCCCTTTGGCCACCTTCTTATAAGGAATCGTTGGTATTTCCCCAAGGAATTTCCCAAACCTTGCCTAACTTCTTTTAATGATAATCTTCAGAATCTTTCCACGCTCATGTTGTTGTTGTTGTTGTTAGTTGCTGTCGAGTCATGTCCGACTCATAGCGACCCTCATAGGGTTTTCAGTGGCTGACTGTTTCGGGATTGCCTTGGGAGTGGGTTGCCACGTCCTTCCCCCAGTTTTGTGGTGCTAGGATTCGAACTTGGGACCTCAGAGACTACAGAGCGGCTCTCTTCCAACTGAGTTAAATCCCAGCCCCTTCCACGCTCATAGGTTTCCCAAAACCCCTGGAGAAAATTTTAACCTGAAACAGGTACTTGGAGGAGTTACAGCCTCCTTGTCCCCCTTCCCACGCAGTGACACGCGTGGAAAGGAAACGCTGGGGTGATCATTTCATCTGAACACTCAGCCACCACACCAAAATGCAGAGGCAGCATGTCCCTAATCAATCAGTGTCTTTATGTTGTTTTTTACAATCTGGATCCCGTGAAGGGAAGGAGTAGAATAGAGCAATAAGGAAGAAACCCACGGATGGAGCCCTCGGCAGCTGGGGGCAGACATGTAGCTGGTCAGCTCCAGTGGGTCAGAGCATCACCCCCAAAATGACAGATGGCAACTGGCTGCTAACTCAGGAGCTTTGTGCTATGAGATAAAATAGTGCAAGGGACCCTGAAGTTCCCCTCTGGTAACCCGGACTTAGGGAAGCCAGCTATGTTTGAATATCCACCCCCTGTTCCGTGTACAGATTCCTTGTGGGTACAATTAGGTGCTCTGGTATTCTCATTCTTCTCAATGTTATCCATAATTTCTTCTGATCCACACAGTCAAATGCCTTTGCATAGTCAATAAAACATGGATTGACACCTTTCTGGTATTCTCTGCTCTCAGCTAATATCCGTCTGACATCAGCAATGATGTCCCTGGTTCCACGCCCTCTTCTGGATCCAGCTTGATTTTCTGGCAGTTCCCTCTCTATATACTGCTGCAGTCACTTTTGAATGATCTTTAGCAAAGTTTTACTTGCATGACACATTACTAGTGAAAATCCTAAATTTAACTTATTGAGAATAAGAGTTGGGGTTCTTGTCAAAACGGTAGGGAAAGTACAGGTCAGGTTTCATGCTATTCAAATCAAGAGAGATCAGCAATCAATATGTAAATGATGTTTGGTTTGTGAAGGTAAAGGACCTTATGCACTATATGGTCTTGACAAACACACATTCCTAAATGAATAATATACTTGTTTGATAAAGTGATATCATAAATATTCAGTACTGAGTGGTTTCTCCTAGATTTAATTGACTAAAGTTGAATCCATAATCAAGAATTGGAGGAAGACTCATTAACAATCTGCATGATGCAGATGACACAACTCTGCTTGGTGAAAGTAAAGATTTTAAACATTTACTGATGAAGATCAAAGAATACAGCCTTCAGTATGGATTGTGACTCAATATCAACAAAATAAAAATCCTTACAACCATGTCAGTATGAAACTTCACAATAAATGGGTCAAAGAGTGAGGTTGTCCAAGATTTTGCTTTACTTGGTTCTATAATCAACATAGCCTGCAATCGTACCCCTGTGGCATGTGATCCTCTCAGATCTTGGAAGCTAAGCAGGGTCAGACCTGGTCAGTACTTGCATGGGAGACTGACTGAGAATAGCAGATGCTGCAGGCTTGGTGAAGGACCCAGCAACCCACTCCCAAAAAACAATCAGCCATTGAAAACCTTACAAATAGCAGAGAAACACGACAATAGTGTTTCATCTGTTGTACATAGGGTCGCCATGTGTCAGACTGACTTGATGGCACCTAACAACAGCAACAACACAATTAACACCCACAGAAACAGCAGTCAAGAAATCAGAACACACATTGCTTTGCAAAAAGCTGTGGCAAAAGATCTCTTTAAGTATTGAAAATAAAGATGTCACATTGAGGACAAAGGTGCACCTGACTCTTCCCTGGTATTTTCAGTTGCATCATAATGCTTATGAAAGCTGGACACTGAACAAGGGATTCAGGAGAAGAACTGATACTTTTGAATTATGATGCTGGAGAGGAATATTGAATATACCACAGACTGCCCAAAGAACCAACAGATCTTTCCTAGAAGAAGTGTAACCAGAGCACTCCTTGGAAGCAAGGATGGCTAGACTGCATCTTACGTGTTTTGGACATGTAGTCAGGAGGGACCAATCCCTGGAGAAGGACATCATATTTGGGAGAGTGGCAGGTCAACAAAAAGAAAGGAAAACCCTCCACTAGATGGATTAACACAATGTCTGCAACAATGGGCTTAAACATAAAGAAGCTCTTATATCTAGCACAGAATCAGGGAGTGTTTCCTTCTGCTGTATATAGGGTTGCTATGAGTTGGACCCAGCTCAACAGCACCTGACAATAACACCAAAGCTGAATCAAACTATTATGCAAGTAAAAGGTCTGAGTATTAGCACTCAAAACTTGAGGTGATAATAACTATTGCAACCCAATTTATTTGAGACGTAATCAAACATCTCTAGATTGTCCTTCTCTATCATTCAGCCTCTCTTCTCACTTCATTTACCTGCCAATGTCACTCTCAGAAATGGTGGTAAATACTAAACCTAGGAATCAATATTCAATTAAGGCCTGTACAATAGGTTTTTTCTTTAAGTGAGGCTTGGTAAAGCAAATGGTAAAGATGGTGATTTAAATTATTGTTTATAAACTGGCAAATTTCCAACCAACTGCAAAAAGAAAATGTTTTCTGCAAAGACATGACCCTCTTCTTTGTTCATCCTCATCCAAAAAATAAATTAAACCAAGAAAACATAAAAGATAAAGGAATTAAACTAGAAGAGGCAAAAAAGTAAATTCTGTGATAGAAAAGAAAATCCAAAATTAGAAGTTGAGCAGAGAACTTTAACAAAGTATTTGCAACTCATGCCATGGACAAGAGTTTCTCTTCCTAACACATCATGAGCTCTCACAAAGCTTCAGGCTAGGATTTAGCTCAGTTGGTAGCACTGCCCTGTGCTCCCTGAGGCCCTGGGTTCAATGCCCAGCACCACAAAAATCGGAGAAGGACTTGGCAGTCAACTCCCAAAACAATTAGTCGAAGCCCTGACCGAGTGTGGGGCCTGCACAATGTCAGAGAGTGTTTTGCTGTGTTGTTTACAGAGTTGCTATGAGTCAAACGGGACTCAACGGCACCTAACAACAACAACAACAAATCTTTGATTGCCCAGCAACGCAATAAGGAAGATGAGAGAGGGATGTAATAAGTTTACAGAAAAGACATAAAAATCGCTCTGAAATACATGTAAAGATTTTCAAATACATCTTCCCATTTTCCACCCAAACCTCGGAGTCAGCCTTTGCTCTTTGCTCCTTTTCCCCCATCCACTGTAAAGGTGTCAGACTTCCCCTTGGCTCCACCTTCCAAAGGACCTGGCCCCTCCCACCTCTTATCACTGTCACTTGCTTGGCTTCTCTGCATTCCAAGCTGATCTCCCAGTTTCTACATTCATTTCCCTCTGCCACGCCCCACAGGACACCCCGAGGGGCCCTTAGAGAAAATTGCTCTATGCTGGTTTCCCATTTTATGTTAAGCCCAAGTCCAGTGATGCAAATGCCCTGCACCTCTGGCTCCCCATGACCTCCCTGACCTCTTCATGCCCCTCACTGCCCGCCCTCAGCCATGCTGGCCCCTGATCTTCCTCAGCCGTGAAGTATGCTATGTATTGCACGTGGAAATGCCACCCTCAAAGCCACGTGTCAACAGTATGTGGAGGAGAGGCCTTTGGGAGGAAGGAGGGTGAGAGGAGGTGTGAGGCTGCCCTCCCCCTCCCAAGTTGCACAAGTGACTGTGTAGAGGCAGGGAGGGAGAGCTAAGCTAGTGTGGCTGCACTGTGTCACCGTGTGATGCTCTGCACTGCCTCAGGACCCCACAGAGTCCCCACCAGCAAGAAGGCTCTCCTGGGAGCCCCCATCTGATCCTGAACTCCTCAGAAATCCCCAGCATTCAGAACCATGAGATAAATAAACCTTTAGTCTTTATGTTGTTGCTGTTGTTGTTAGGTGCCATGGAGTCGGTATCTGACTCATAGCGACCCTGCATACAACAGGGGAAACACTATTGTCAGTGCTTCTCTGCTGTTCATAGGGTTTTCAATGGCAGATTGATCTTTGGGAGTGGGTTGCCAGGTCCTTCTTCCTTAATCTTTATAAGTTACCCAATTTGTGGTATTCAGTTATAGCAACAGAAAATAGACCAAGACAATGTGGAAGATTACACTTCCCAAAGAGGACAGGAACAATGATGCCTCTGACGATTAATTTTATGACCACTTGCCTATACCCAGGTGTCAGTCTAAATGTTGATATGAACATATTTTTAAAATGAGATTAACATTTACATCAGTGGCCTTTGAGTAAGGTAGATTGCCTTCTCTATAATGCGATCATGTGGGTGGGCCTCATCTCATCAGTGGAAGGCCTTGAGAGCAAAACTGAGGCCCCTGAAGAAGAAGGAATGCAGCCTTCAGATGGTCCTCAAGCTGACGCTATGACATCAACACTTCCTGGGCTCCAGCCTGCCAGCGTGCCCCGGAGATTTTGGACTTGCCAGCCCCATGATTGCCTGAGCCAGTTCCTTAAGCCAATTTCAGATTCTCTCCTTCCCAGGTTCTGTCTCCCTGGAGACCCTGAAGAGCAAGAGCCCAATAGCCTGCCATCCCCACAGCTCCCTGAACAGGCAGCACCTCTGCCTTCCCCTGGCGGGGTGTCTGCTTTGACCAACTGAGAGTGAACTCAGAGGCTAGGTCTTAAAACTACCCGAGGCTTCTGCCTGGTGCTGTTGGACTGTTTCCTCTTGGAATGTCCACCTCAGAGACTGGCCACCCTGCAGGGGAAGCCCAAGTGCCGTGGAAAGGCCACGTGGATGCTCTGTGGTCACCTGCCCCAGCTGAGGCCCTCAGGTCCTCTCAGCCCAGGACAAATGTCTGAGCAGAGAAGCCATGGGTAACTCTGACTCCAGCTTCCGTCTCTAGTTACCCCAGCTTCTGACACTTTCTTGGCAGGCCTCCAAGGACACCAAGGAGCAAGAAGAGCGTCCCCACCATGGGCCACCCAAACGCCACACCCACCAAGTCCATGCACAATACTGAAGTGATTGCCGCTGTGCACCACTTAGCCCGGGCTGCTGAGAGGCAGCCATTGAGGAGCAGCACAAAAGCCACGCCAGCCTCAAAGCCTCTCTGCCTGCTGCTGCCACCTTCCCAGACCCCATCCAAGGCTCCCTCATTCCCACGAGAACAGGGAATTTGGGGGCTGCTTTTCTCAGTGCTATGCCACTAGCACTTAGGAAGAAGCACAGAACAAAGTAGGTGCTCAACTAACAGCAGCAGGATAAATATATGAATGAATGAACAAACCAACCTCATACATAAAAGAATTGCCATTTAGAACTTCATAACTTACTTTGAAAAAAAAGCTCATCAGACCCTACAAATCTAACACTTTGGTAACGCACTGGGTTGGCAAATATGTGGAGAAATAATCACTGCCATCCACTGCTAGCCTGCAGCCGTAGCCCTGTGGCATCCAATCCTGTCAGATCTCAGAAGGTAAGCAGGGTAGGGCCTGGTTAATACTTGGATGGGAGACGGCCTGGGAATACCTGTGCTGTAGTCTTGGGAGAAGGACCCAGCAACCCACTCCCCAAAATCAATCAGCCATTGAAAATCCTATGAACAGCAGAGAAGCACTGACAATAGTGTTTCGCCTGTTGTACATAGGGCACTATGAGTCAGATACTGACTTGACGGCACCTAACAACAACCACAACAACATCCACTGCTGGTTAGAGTATGATCCGGTGCTGATTCTTCAGAGAATGATTCAAAATGTGAAGTGCATAGAAGATTTGACCCAGATGATCTAGTTCTAAGGATCTAGCCTGCAGAAATGCTCCCACATGGGCAAGGCAGGGTCTGCAGAGGTAATTGTGGCAGCACTTGTTTGTATGAGCAAAGGATGTGAAGACCAAATGACCTTCAGGATGAAAATTGTTGAAGATAGGTTGATATATTCCTGCTAAAAAGCATATGCAGATATAAAAGAGAATGAGGCAGTTTTACACCTAAATGAACCTATGTAGAGTAATCTGCAAGACATGTTGATAGGGAATAAAGTGAAGTTTAGAACAGTATCTGTGCTGCGCCACCAACTAAGTTGTGAGGAATAAAATAGCCCCAGAAGAATAGAAGAGAAATGAGTAGCAGGTATGATTGCCCCAGGGGATGTGAACTCAGAAGCTGGTAGACAGGGAAGGAAGAAGAGAGCCCTCATTACATTTACTAATTTAAATGTTTGGAATGATGTACCATAAACATTGAGTTACCATTGGAAGAAAATAGGCATATATTTTAAAAACAAAGATAAGAAGATTCAACCTGTTCTGTAGAGTGTGTTACTGTTGTTAGGTGCGGTTGACTTGGGTCCAACTCATAGTGACCCTCATAGGGTTTTCAATGGCTGATTATTTGGGGATTATTTTTAGGAATGGACAGCTACGTCCTCCCATTTTTGAGGTATTGGGGGTTAAACCTGGGTCCTCACAGAGTGTGGAGCAGCATTCCACCAACTGAGCTAAGCATTGTTGTTGTTGTTGTTAGGTGCCATCGAGTCAGTATCCGACTCACAGCGACCCTCATAGCGTTTTCAATGGCTGATTGTTTCGGGATTGCCTTGGGAGTGGGTTGCCAGGTCCTTCTCCCATTTTTGCGGTGCTGGGAATCGAACTTGGGACCTCAGAGACTGCAGAGCAGCTCTCTACCAACTGAGCTAAATCCCAGCCCTTAGCTAAGCATAGCCACGTGAATTTGCAATTCCCTTCTGCTTGCCTGAATGCGGATGAGTGACGGCCTGAGCACAGTGCCAACCTCTTATGGGCACTGAGGGAAAGGAAGCCCTTTGGCTGTGCCTCGGGAGAGAAGCATGGGAGCAGCCATCCATAAATGCCCCCAGCCTTCCTGAGCAATGCCAGGGACTTAGTAATCCATGAAATAGCGATAAAGGCTTCAGGAAAATTGGTAGCACCAGATGTAGCTTGCTAGACTGCAGGACATTTTCCCAGTATGAGACACTTTGGGGTAAACTGCACTTTGTGTTTACACATCATAACAGGGGCCCTCACACCTACAGAGGGTTGCTTTAAATAAACGGGAACAGGACAGGCAGAAGCAGGAACCAGAAAATGTTTTCAGTTCTATTACTTTTGGGGGTTTTCTTCATCAACATGGTTAAACTGAGTAAGGAAGAATGGTTTAAAATGTATTACATTTGAACTATTTCATTTACAAAGTTGCATCAATGTATTTAAGACTGAAGATGAAAATCTTTGCAAAGGGAATAGAATATGTTACTTAGTAGCAATTGCTAGGGGGACTATCTTTTTCAGAAACTTTCAGGGGTTTGAACAGCTAATGAATATCTGTCATGCAACTATTAACCAATATCTTCGCTGTTGGGCACAGTCGAGTCAGGTCCAACTCATAGTGGCCCTGTGTACAAAAGAACAAAACACGACCCAGCACTGTGTCATGCATGTGATCTTTTTTATCTCTTTATTAGTAATTACAGTGGGGTACAGAGCAATATGGGCTGGGATTTAGCTCAGTTGGTCTGCTGCTCTGCAGTCTCTGAGGTCCCGAGTTTGATTCCCAGCACCGCAAAGTGGGAGAAGGACATAGCAACCCACTCCCAAGGCAATCCCAAAACAGTCAGCCATTGAAAACCTTATGAGGGTCACTATGAGTTGGACTCGACTTGAAGGCACCTAACAACAACAACAACAGAGCAATACAACATTGGCTTTTTCCATTATGCCTCCTTTACATCACTTCTGGCGACACTTTCATCAACCCACAAAGTTTATGGAGTCTTATGGCTAATATGTAATAAAACTCTGATGCTTATTTGGGTTATGTTCCCCCGTTTTTCCAATATACTCATGAAGTTGCACTGTTTACACTGAGATCGTCCTCTCCCTATTCATCCCTCCACATTGATGCCCCTCATCATTCTGACTTCCCCAATTTTTGTTTCCCTCTGCTAATTCCCCCTACCTTCTTTCTACTCTTTATATTGTCCCTTCTTCCCTAAGTTTCATTGTGCATTTTTATATGTCAATTTATGTACAGGATTTTTTTCCTTTAAATATGATTCAGCTCCCACATATGAGTGAGAACATGGTATTTCTTTTAAAGCTTATGTTCGTTCACTTAAGATGATGTTCTCCAATTCCATCCATTTTGCTGCAAATGACATTATTTCAGTTTTTTGTTGCCGAGTAGTATTCCATTGTGTATATGTACCATAGTTTGTTATCCATCCCTCTGTTGGTGGGCATCTTGGTTGGTTCTATATCCTTGCTATGTTGAAAAGTGCTGCATTGAATATGGAGATGCAGGTGTCTCTGTGGTATGATGACTGGTCTCTCTTTGGGTGTCTTCCCAGGAGGGGTATGCACACGATCTTTTTATATTTGAACCATTGTTGCAGACACTATGTTTCTTCTCATTTTAAGTCGTGTCACATCAGCAAAAGGAAACCCAGGGGCTTTACTCCATTCCCTTCGTTAAGGTGGACTCTACTTTGAGGAGGCACTTCTTCCTCAGTAGTCCAATATCTAAACTACATTTTAAGCCCCTCCCCCCCAAAAAATGTCCACAACCAAAGAAGCTTAAAAAGATCCATCCTCAAGTAAGGAGTCTCCATGCCTTTGCCATTTGTCTACACACGATGGAAAGGACACTATGCCACGGGTGTTCCTCGTCCTTAAGCAGGTCACAACTGAGAAAGAAAGCGCCATCCTAGACAGCTGGCTCCGGCACGTGCTCAGCGTACTCAAAGTGAGAAGTAGGAGCAGAGATGGGAGGGGCTGGTCCTCCTTCATGGGGACGACATGCTGTATTTATTGACCTGGGCCTTGAAGGGTGGACAAGGAGGAGGAGCAGGTACTCGCCTGAGGCAGGGGGATGCAAGAGGGACAGTGGCCGCACAGCAACCTCCAACACTGTGACTTCTTCTTCTTCTTTTTTTTTTTTTTTTTTTTTTTTTTTTTTTTTTTTTTTTTTTTTTTTTTTTTTTTTTTGTGGTACTGGAGGCTGAACCCAGGGCCTCACGCTTGCATGCTCTGCAAGTGCTGGACCACTGAGCTGAGCCCCTAGCTCATTCTTTTTTACTTTTTGAGACAGGGTCTCACTAAATTATGCAGACTGCCTCTGGTCTCGAACTTGCGATCCTCCCGCCTCTGCCTCCCAAGCCGCTGGGATTACGGGCCTGCGCCACCACGCCAGCACACCAAGTGGATAAATTTTAAGCCCCTGAGACTTCTGTGCTCAGCTCCATGCCTTGGACCCAGGGAAGCTTGGGAAAGCTGTTACTGACAGGGCTGGGTCAAGATGCCACACTCATCCTTGGCTCCGCAGATCAGGGACAGCAGCACACATCACCCTAGGTACTCAGGGGAGCCGGGCTGGCGGATGCCATCAGCTCGGCCACGCCCAACGAGCTTCTCTGGGCCACGCCCCCATGCACTTCTCTGGGCCACAGCCCCATGTGCTTCTCTGGGCCACGCCCCCACGCACTTCTCTGGGCCACAGCCCCATGTGTTTCTCTGGGCCACGCCCCCACGCACTTCTCTGGGCCACAGCCCCATGTGTTTCTCTGGGCCACGCCCCTCCCCAGAGGCTCAGGGCGCCATCAGCTATCCTTTCACCTGGTGCTGCTTCCCCAAGTCTTCCCCATCCTTCCCAGCCGCCCTTGCGGGCCTCCTCTCTTCAGGCTGACTGAAGACCCCCTTTCCAGAAGACTCTCACACACAGGGCCTTTCTCCCGCCCCAGGCGATCAGCCCTGGATTTCTCTCAATGACACCTCCCAGCAGATGGGGACTGTGGAGACCTGCGCACCCACTTCAGGCACCAAGAAAGTACACCAGGGAGAGCCAAACAAGTGCTTTCTGTTCTGCGGCCCAGATTCCTCGCTAATTGCATCCCCTGGCTTGAAAAGTAAAGATCGCTCACTTAGCCCGGCTCATTTTGCCTGCTGAATAATTGTCACCAGCAGTGAGTCACTCCGCACGACGAAGAGTGCCGCGG
>VMDO01037302.1:0-14420 GCA_007922755.1 Pedetes capensis | reverse complement strand
TCTCTCTCTCTCTCTCTCTCTCTCTGTCTCTCCCCCCCCCCGTCTCTTTTTGTTTGTGGTCCTGGGGGTTGAACCCAGGGCCTCTCGCTTGCATGCTCTCCAACTGCTAGACCACTGAGCTGCACTCTCAGCCCAATTTTTTTTTCTTTTCTTTTTTTTTACTTTTTGAGACAGTGTCTCGCTAAGTTACACAGACTGCCTCTGGTGTGGAACTTGCGATTCTCCTGCCCGTGCCTCCCGAGCCGCTGGCGTTACAGGCGTGGGCCACCGTGCCCGGCCATGAGCCTGTGCCTCAATCCTGTCTCAGAGAAGCATCCTGGTCTGGGCTGAATAGTCTCAAGTAACCCGAGCTTCCGCTTCAACCTGGGTGTAGCCTCTGCCTCCTTCCTAGTCCTCTGCAGCAGGTGTGCCTCTGTCGAGCTCTGAGGCTGAGTTTTCGCAACCCTCACTTCTTGGATGTTCACCACTGAGATCAGAGGACTGAGAAATGGCTATCTACCAGCTCTTTGTTCCCAACTTACACTGTCAGAGGGGCCTTCTCAAACTCGCAGCATGGGCCAGGTCCACTTGGTTAAGGGTCTTGTATCATAAACTTTCACAGACATATGTTGTTGTTGTTGGGTCCCATCGAGTCGTATCCGACTCATAGCGACCCTCACAGGATTTTCAATGGCAGATTGTTTCGGGATTGCCTTGGGAGTGGGTTGCCATGTCCTTCTGCCATTTTTGCGGTGCTGGGAATCGAACTCGGGACCTCAGAGACTGCAGAGTGTTTCTGTACCAATTTAGCTAACTCCCAGCCTGCATCACAGACATACAGGTTGACTTTAAATATCTGCCTCCGGTTGACATCTCTCCTGCTGAGCACAAGAATAAGAACGTGTGAACTAACCGGAGGTGACTTCAAACAGGAAAGCGTGAGGCGTTCTCAGAGTACCAGGTGCTGCCTGCTGGCCTTGAGAGCGGCACCCTGAGTCTAACGGGCTGTGCAGTGTGTGGAAGTGTTCTTGAGCCCGGCATGGTGGCGCAAACCAGTAACCCAAGTGACTCGGGAGGCAGAGGCAGGAAGATTGCAAGTTCAAAACCAGAGGCAGTCTGCATAATTCAATGAAACCCTGTCTCTAAATAGGAAATAAATTTGGCTGGGGGTGCATCTCAGTGGTAGAGCATTAGCAAGGCAAGCAACTGTGAGGCCCGCGGTTCAATATCCAGTACTGCCACAAAAAAAAAAAGAAAGAAAGAAAGAAAGAAAAGAAATTCCTCCTCTACCTCTTCCCAACTATGATCCCGTCCTAAGAAGGAGGGAAGGTGCATGGTGGGCAGGAAAGGACCAGAGGACCCCTGTGTGTCTGTGGGGGGAAGGGAGCACCTCCCCCACCATATCTCTGAGACCCTTTGGTCAGCCCTGGCACCTCCCCCTCCAGATGTTACTCTCAGGGTGGTCCCTCACATTCTAGAGTCCCCCAGTACACCAAGGCACGAAGAAAGGCTGGAGGACGAGTGTGTTTCTTACTGAGTGATTTCCACTTTCAAGCTGGGCGATGATGTATTTCTCATTGAGAAGTCTTCTAAAGTTTTGCCAAATATGTATGTGTCCTTTAAGTGTCAAGTGATTCTCAGGCCCTCCCTGTTAACCCACTCTTTTTCAGCACTGTGGCATCTGGCAAGGAACTGAGAGCAGCGTCTGCTGCCACCCTCTTGTACAGGTAGAATATTCCAAATAAGCCCCGGTTGGCTCCGTCTTGTAGCACATTAATCTTAATCGTTATACGAAGCTTGTGGGGCACTGCTTCTACAAGCCAAGCCATCATTGGCCATTAGGTATGAAGGGTCACAGGCGCAGCACAGGTTTTCCAGACAGTTGTGTATGTCACCCCTCGTTGCCACTCTTATGGCTGAAAGCATCGTATGAAGTAAGGCAGTATTTGTGCTCGTGTCAGAACACGTTGGGCAACTCTACAGAGTCCAGGACATAGGAAGGAAGCTTATTCATGACTCTTTTTTCTCTCTTCTTTTTTTAGCAGCACTGAGGGTTCAACCCAAGGTCTCGCTTGCATGCTTTGCAAGTGCTGGACCACTGAGCTGCACCCCCAGCCCATTCTTTTACCTTTTTGAGACAAGGTCTTGCTAAGTCATTCAGACTGCCTTCCGGCCTGGAACTTGAGATCCTCCCGCTTCCGCCTCTGGAGCCACCGCCTCTGGCGGGTTATTAATGATTCTATTGTGAAAGACTCTGTGAGAGGCAGCAACAAGAGTGCCTGTTGTTTTGCCATTTTCACAGATTGCAAGGCTTTGTGTTGGAGGGAGCCCTCTTCATGGTGGTCTAAAAGTATCAGCACAGATAGGTCTACATAAAAATTATTCATTATTTATTTTTTCAATCTTTCTTTCGGTACTGTTGGGTGTTGAGACTAGGGTCTTGCCCATTCTAGACAAGCACTCCAACGCTCAGGCCTACCCCAAGCCCCCTTTCTCATTTTATTTTGAGACAGAGTCTCTCCAAATTGTGCAGGCTACCTCTGGCCTCTAACCTGGTATCCTTCTGCCTTAGTCTCCTCAGGCGCTGTAATTGTAGGCATGCCCCCCAGTGCCCGGTGTAAACATTTTCAACAAAGAATATGTTCTCTCCATACCCCCCAAATGACTAAAATATGCTGGAGTTGTTTTCCTGTTTTGTGTGCTGAGAGGGTCAGTCACTGAGTGTGGTTAGATTTAGGGAATCAGATGTAACTATAGAAACAGAGGTCAAAACGATGGGTAGTCCTATCGAACCTGGGAAATTCAAAGCGCTGGATTCTTCCCTGTTGTTGTGAGGTGCTGTTGAGTCGGGTCCCACTCCTAGTGACCCTCACAGGGTTTTCAGTGGCAGATTGTTGCAGGATTGCTTTTGGATTGGATTGCCACATCCTTCTCCTGTTCCTGCAGTGCTGGGATGGAACTTTGGTCCTCAGAGATTGAGGAGCAGTGCTCTACCAACCGAGTTAAACCCTAGCCTGTGGATTCCTCCCTATAGCTACCAAAAGAGTCCTGCTGTTCTGTTTTCAACTTCTGACTTTCATCATTTTAAGACAATACATTTGAATCCATGACTTGTCAG
Organism: Pedetes capensis; assembly: GCA_007922755.1. Lineage (NCBI taxonomy): Eukaryota > Metazoa > Chordata > Mammalia > Rodentia > Pedetidae > Pedetes > Pedetes capensis. Next base: position 11,323 of record VMDO01037302.1, on the reverse strand, counting down.
CACCTAACTACAATAACAACAGCAACAACAACAGCAACAACAGCAATAACAACAACAACATTTTTAGTTATTTATTACAGCAGCGCCTGCAGCTGTAGCCCTGTGGCATCCAATCCTGTCAGATCTCAGAAGGTAAGCAGGTTTGGGCTTGCTTATCAGTTGGGTGGGAGACCGCCCCGGAACACCAGGTGCTGTAGGCTTGGGAGACTGTCCTGGCAACCCACTCCCAAAAATCAATCTGCCATTGAAAATCCTATGAATAGCTGAGAAGCACTGACATTAGTGTTTCACCTGTTGTATACAGGGTTGCTATGTGTCAGATAGTGACTCGACGGCACCTAAAAACAACATCACAGCAGCAATAGAAAAATAATATTGAGATCTTAATGTGTGGACCTTAACATCAAGGTTTAGAATACTCACCATGAGATGCCACTCATTATTTGGAAGTTTAAGAACAGGCCAAATTGGGCTATTAAATGGAGATGCTGTAGGCATAATCATCATTGTCTTTATAGGTAGTGTATAATGAGTTTGAATACTTAACTTTCCCATTTAAATTTTATTAGACTGTATTAACTATCCCAATGTGGGTGGTCCATGTTTTCTATCAAGCTTGTTAAAAATGGCAAAAACTTAATTTTTCTCATTGGGTCAGTTTGTTCATATCCACTATGGGTTATTTTAGGGCAACAGGTACTGTGGTAATGGAAAATTTAGGCAAGGCTACAGTATTGTTGTTTAGAGTGTGGCATATTTCTGTATGCACTATTTCATATTTGATAATACTCCAAGAGTGTAGAGAGTACTTTGTTTAATCCTAGTGGGATCTCCAGATACAGCTGTACTTTGAGGTCCAGTACTGATGAAGTCCATGAAGTTTTAGCAATTGATACATTGTAGCAGATGTTAAACCTGATTCAGAACTCAGAGGCATAAAAGCCAATCAATACCCTTTCATCTTCCTGTTGCATGTCTTATTTTAGTACCTGGTATATTTCCAATTGGGTCACATTGTGGCTCTCCATTTCAGTTTGTTTCTTCTCCCTTTATCCAGTTTTTAAAGGAGATACTAGATACACTGCATGGGTTCCTGTCTTTGCTCTCATATTTGGTAGTTTCTTCTTATGGAAAGTCTTAGGGCATTATCATCATATTTAGGGACCTCTTCCAGAGCAATGATTGCTTTGCTGGGTTTAAGGATCCTGGGCTTAAGATGGGTTTGAATCAATTAACCCCTTGGTTGTGCCACAAGGGTGGCATGAATGAGTGTTCTTGTAACTTGGAGGATCAAGGGATCTGTTGTAACACAGTCATGGGCAGCAGCAACAGCAAAAGCTTTTTGTAGGGTCCTAGTGAGCCTTTTGTTTTTAGGAATGTAATTCAGCATACCACATAGTAACTGCTCTTCTTCAAAGGAGTGACTACCTGCTCTGCATATATATTACACAGTGAGTTATTGCTTCCATTGAACTTTCCAGAATGTGGCTCAGTGCCTGATTGAGACACACAACCAGTGGTTAAGTTGTAAGTGTCATTTCTTGAACCTAGTGGCAGTCATGGTTTATGCTGGAATGGAGATACACAGTGCCCGAGACACACACATATGTCTGGAATGAGACATATAATCCAGTATCATTTTCAGGAAGACCCCAATCTCATAATTCTACTCCCCAAATTTAGTTGTTGAAATTTCCAAATTAGTTTAACTAAATGGAAACTTGGTAAGACACATCAAGTGCAGAACAAAGTAGCACAGCTCAAAGAGCAAGCCTTCTAGTTGAATCCAGCTCTAAGTGCATCATTCTCATAGGCAGCTAAGCCAGTGAGGAAAACAACCCAAAAGATGAAACATACCCAGTGAGAGCAGGTGTTGGCCAGGCACCCAGCTCACTGTACAAATACCTGTTGCAACCCTGTAGAGGTGCGGTGGATACTTTCCCACCCAAAGCTTGGTTTGGATTTCAGGACTGATGATGTCACACATGCACCAAGTGGGTTGTTGTTGTTGTTGTTAGTTGCCATCGAGTCGGTATCCGACTCATAGGGTTTTCAATGGCAGACTGTTTCGGGATTGCCTTGGGAGTGGATTGCCAGGTCCTTCTCCCATTTTTGCAGTGCTGGGAATTGAACTCGGGACCTCAGAGACTGCAGCGCAGCACTCTACCAACTGAGCTAAATCCCAGCCCATACCAAGTGGGTAGTAACAGGTTTATTACTTACCCACTGAGGCTTTTGGGGGAAGAGCAAGGCAGGCTTCCCAAGGTGGAGTCAGCAGTCAAAGATCAACAGTCAAAGATCAATAATAGAATAAGACATTTTATGACAGACATTTTCTTACTACACTCTAAGATAGGAGTGATTATGACCCCAATTTACAGATGAAAAAATGAGGCTTAGGTAAGTCAACACAACAGGTCTATATACAGCCTTACAAAATGTCAGCAATGGGCTCTGGACACACATTTACCTTGTTAGTAATTGTATTCATAGTCCAAGCCAGGTAACATGGGAAGTGTTTGAACTAATAACAAGTTGATTTCCAACTCAAGAAGCAGTCATATTATCTCTGGATTTCTATAAATTAAAGATGAATGTTGAACCAATTATGTGCAGTACATAATTACTCCTTAAAATATAGGATATTGCTGCTAGCATACTGACCCTCGTTCCAGTTGGACATGAAGCTCACCTCTTCATCAGTGTCTCTCACCACATTAAAAAAAGGGAGGTTCTGGGCTGGGCGTGGTGGCACACGCCTGTAATCCCAGCGGCTTGGGAGGTGGAGGCGGGAGGATCGCAAGTTCGAGATCAGAGGCAGTCTGCGTAACTTAGCAAGACCCTGTCTCAAAAAAAAAGCAAAAAAATGGGCTGAGGTGCAGCTCAGTGGTCCAGCACTTGCAGAGCATGCAGGCGCGAGGCCCTGGGTTCAACCCCAGTACCGCAAAAAAAAAAAAAAAAAAAAAAAAAAAAAAGTAGGTTCTAACCTAAGGACACACACTCTTCCTTGCTACCATCAACATTACAGTCAGAGGCTAAAGGTCAGGGTGTCTGTAGGGTATAGAATCTCATGACCTTGAATGTAATGTGAGGTCATGACTCACCAAGCACATTAGTATCACCAGCAGCAGTGCCTCAGGCTGAACTGTATAGACTGGGACCCACCGGGCTCACAGGTAGACCTCAAGATCCCACGTCCCAGCAAGAACTATAACTGAGCTCATGCATGGAGGCAAGACAAGTTGGGTCAGCTTTCTGGAAGTATGGTATATTCTGAGTTACCCGAGATGAGGTTCTCTATAGTAGACCTGGAAGAACTTTCAAACACAAAAATGGACTGTCCTCTCAAATGAATATAAACAATTGCATAGTCAAGAATCTGCCTATTGGCCATGGAGTACAGACCAGCTTGAGACTCAACAGTCCTTCCCCTTCTCATTAGGTGAGTACCATGAGCTTTGCCGTACCCCAATATAACTTGCTTGCAAGTGGGAGAAAGATGGAGAAAACATCCCCACTGCTGAGGCAAATTTTCAAGGAAATGAATATCTAACATGAGCTGCTTAACTCAGAGATTAGTTGAGATGAGCACAGTGATAAATACTAATGCCATCTGAGTACTCACTACATGCTAGCCACTACTGAGTACTCTTAGTATTATAAAGGGTCACTGAGTGAACAGGACTGATGCCATCCTAGGTAGGACTCTACTGGGAATGGAAAATTTAACTGCCTGTTCTGTTTCTGTATTTATCGCTTGCATAGGATAGGTCAGGAATGTGGTTTGTTTCCACTCTAAGTCGTATGTTAATGTTAACCTTTAAGTGCTTAGCTTGGTCACTTCCGATGCCAACCTCTTATCACTTCTGATGCCAACTGCTTATGGCTTCCAATCCCCAAACGCTTCTCGCTTCCAATCCCAACTGCTTATCACTTCAGATCGCCTACGTGACTCATGTCAGGAACTTGGAAAAACCCCTAAACCTAAGGCCTGCCCCACAAGATTTTTTTTTTTTTTTTGCCTTTATAAAGCCCACACAACTGTTCCTTGGGGCCACCAGTTTTAGAGAAACATTAGTCCTCCGTGGCTTCCGCCTTAATAAAGATTTCCTTTTAATTGACTTTTTGCTCCTTCGTGGTGTGGTTTTGGTCTTGGGTTACAACAGTATTATCTCATTGAATCCTCACAAATACCCAAGGTTGAATGTGCTATTGTTTACACTTTACAAAATGAAAACTTAAGGATCATAGAGGTTTAGGAACTTTGTCCAAGTCACATAGAGCTGGGATTAGAAATCAGACCACATGTCCCTTAAGCCTGTATGCTAATCACTTCTGTAATGCAATGATCTTTTTCTAATTTGGACAAATGACAATCCACAACTTGCTGTTTATCAGTTCAGTGAGTTTGTTGATGGTGTTAAAGATGCTCTGTTATCTTAATTTATATGGCTGTTTTATTCCCCCAGCTACTGAGCAGCTACAGTTTCTGAAGAAGTGGCAGTGGTCTGGGAGAAAGAGAAAGACAGGAGAGGGAAGCTGGGTGTGGTGGCATATGTCTATAATCCCTCAGGAAGCTGACACAAGAGAATTGCCATGAGTTTGAGGTCAGCCGGGGCTGCATAGTGAGTTCCAGGTTAGTCTCAGCTATAGAGGGAAACTCTGTCTCAAAAACAAAATGGGGTGGAGGACTGCCTTTCTTCTCCTCCCATCCCTTCCTTCCATGCTTCCCCCCTAAGTCCCAGGACCTGATTGGTTGAAGAGTCTTGGTGTCTCACAATGGATCTCAGAACCTTGCTACCTCACACAATGGCAAGGTCTGAGCCCTGGCCACCACCACCTGGGTTACTCCTGATTCAGGGCTGAGTACAGTAAGTGAGAGGTGCTGGAAAAGGGAGCAGATACTACCTGTATTTCGGTACCATTTCCATGTCTGTTCTTGGGACACTCACCCCATCTCAGCCCCAGGGCTATTTCTTAGCTCATGCAAACTCTCTCCACTTTAACTTCTCCTGTGCTAGGAATTACAAAAATATCCTAACAGTGTTTATTACATTTCTACAGGTGCTCTGAGTAGTAGTCAGTGATTTGGGCCTCAAGATCCAGTCACCCAGTGAGTGCTTCAAGGGACCTTAGTCCCAGGTAGGATTCTTTTTTTTTTTTTCGGTACTGGGGGTTGAACCCAGGGCCTCACACCTGCTTGCTCTGCAAGTGCTGGACCACTGAGCTGCACCTCAGCCCATTTTTTTTACTTTTTGGGACAGGGTCTTGCTGAATTACGCAGACTGCCTCTGGTCTCGAACTTGCGATCCTCCCGCCTCCGCCTCCCGAGCTGCTGGGATTACAGGCGTGCGCCACCACGCCCGGCCAGGTAGGATTCTTTACTCTTCCTTATTCTCTGGATCAACTTTGGTTATGACTCTGTAGTTACTACTTTTATAACACACAATTCACATCAATGAGATGTTTAATTGCAGAAATATTGGTTATGAGTAGTCATACTATTCAAGCTATAGTACATTCCAGGTCTCTTATCTAGAATGACACTGTTAACATTAAAGTGCTACCCACGTGGGTATTTTACCACCTTTTTACAGGCTGTGTGATGGTTAGTGGTGATAAGAGGGCTTTGTATTTTTGATTGTGCTGCTCTGTTGAAGAACTCAAGTAGCCATTGTGGGGAGATGCAGATTGAGTTGCTTGTCAGGCAGATGAGACTGCCCTGAGCACCTGGCTGCTATAGCTGATGTGTTACTCTGTTTATCACTATTTTACTTGCAAAATGGGAGAGGCCAAGGAATCCCAAAACCCTAGAGAATAGGTGTTATCACCTCTTCTTTTTTCTCTCTTGAATAAGAACCTTTCAAAGATATAGAAAGGGTCAGAATTTTTTTCCACAATTAAGTCTGCTCTCTCGCTTTGAACACCATTGTTAGGTTTACTGTCTGTTTTTTGTTTGGCTGGTCATTGGTTTTGGGGTTGTGGTGCCTTCCTTCTGATCAGGCTCGTTCTTAGTGGTCCAATGCTAGTTAGTGATTATTGCTTTGGAAGAAACAGGTTTAGAAAATTACTGTGGGCCAAACTGCCCTGGGGTTGTCTCTCTGTGCCTCAAATCTCTACCTCCAAAGAAACTTGATATCATTTAAACACCATCGACAGAATTGGTTTATACACATTTTCTCATGATTGTTGTGGAAATACACATTAAGAATAAGATCTATAGTTATGTAACTGATAGTCTCTCTCATACCTCCCTTCCTTGCCCCTGCATCTTTCATCCTTACACCAAAAGAACTTCCAGCACCAATATTCTGTAAATTCTTCCAGACCTTATTTTCTATGTTTTATGTGGATTTAACTTTTAATTTTGATTAAAATGTAATAACTGCATATTCCATTTATGTAATTATTACACTTACAATATTTATGGGTACAATGTGACATTTCCACATATGTATATAGCATGTATTGATCAAATCCAGGTAATAGGTATTTCCGTCTCATTATCATTTCTTTCTTTCTTTCTTTCTTTTCTTTTCTTTTTTTTTTTTTTTTTTTGTGGCACTAAGGAGTTGAACTGAGGCCTCATGCATGCTTTTTGCAAGCACTCAACCCCTGAACTGTATCCCCAGCCCATGTTTTACTTTGTATTTTAAGACAGGGTCTCACTAAGTTACTCAGGCTGCTTCTGGCCTGAAACTTGTGATCCTCCAACCTCTGCCTCCTGAGTTGTTGAGATTAAAGTTTCTTATCATTTCTTTGCCTGCAGCGGTAGCCCTGTGGCATCCGATCCTGTCAGATCTCGAAAGCTAAGCAGGGTCGGGCCTGGTTAGTACCTGGATGGGAGACCGCCTGGGAACACCAGAAGCTGGAGGCTTGGGAGAAGGACCTGGCAACCCCCTCCCAAAAATCAATCTGCCATTGAAAACCCTATGAACAGCAGAGAACCACTGACAATAGTGTTTCCCCTGTTGTACAGAGGGTCGCTATGAGTCGGATACCGACTCGACGGCACCTAACAACAATAACAACAATCATTTCTTTATGTTTGAAGCCCTCGAACTGCTCCCTTCAAGTTTTTTATAAAATATATAATAGGTTTTTGTGAGCTATAGTCACCCTGCAGTGCCTATGACACTAGAACTTACTCATTCTCTCTAATTATGGTTTTGTATCCATTTTCCTACTTTCCTCTATCTCACCTCCTTCCAATTGTTCTCAGTCTCTAATCATCACTATTCTACATTCAAATTAATTTTTTTTTTAGCTTCTACATATGAGAGACAATATGTAGTATTTATCTTTCTATGTCAGTTTTGTTTCACTTAATAAGAGGCCCTCTAGGTCTAACCATTTTGCTGCAAAGGACAAGATTTCATTCTTTATGGGTGAATAATATTGCATTGTACATATATTCCACATTTTTCCCCTTTCATCTGTTGATGGGCACCTAGGTTGATTCTTTGTCTTGGCTATTGTGAATAATGTGGCAAAAAATATGGGAGTGCAGACAGCTCTTTGATATGCTGATTTCAATTCCTTTGGATATATACCCAGAAAAGGGATCACTGGATCATATGGTAGCTCTACTTTTTAATGTCTTAAGTGAATTTCATCCTGTTCTACATAATGGCTATACGAATTTAACATTCTGACCAAAAGTGTGTACAATTCCTTAGTTCCTTTTTCTTCACATCCTTGCTAGCATGTTTTTATTTATTTATTTTTTTATAATTAGCCATTCTAACTGGGATGAGTTAATATGTTTTATTGTTGTTGTTGTTGTTGTTTGCAGTGCTAGGGATCAAACCCAGGGCCTTGTATGCGCTAGGCAAGTGCTTTACCACTAAGCTACATTCCTAGCCTTTATTGTGTTTTTAATGTGCATTTCTCTAATGGCTAAAGATATTGAGCATTTTTTCATGCATTTGTTGACCATTTGTACTTCTTCTTTTGAGAAATGTCTATTCTGGTAGACTGTTCATTTAGTTAGCTCATTTAGTCTTTCTAATTATTGAGTTTTTTGAGTTCCTTATTCTAGATATTAATATTTTTTCAGATGAACAGTTTACAAACATTTTCTCCCATTCTGTATGCTGTCTTTCCACCCAGCTGTTTCCTTTGCTGTGCAAAAGCCTCTTAGTTTGATATAATTCCACTTTTATCCTTATAGGTGGCTCAATGAAGCAACAAAAATAGGATAAGATATATGGTTTGTAAGTTTCTTCAATTACCATTTCGTTGAGCTCCTTTTGTGTCTGTACATAGAGAACCCCTTCGTCCTTTTTATGGCTGTATTATTTCATATTATTGATATAATCTATTGACAAAAGGAATTTGGAAAAACTCATACTCTCTTCTTTGGTCAAAACAAATCCATCACCTAGATGTTTGACCAAAAATAAGCTAGGCACAAGTTAAATACATAAAAGAAGATGTATATTACTCCAGGAATAAATCAGGAAAGGATAGGAGCAAAATATCCAGTTCAAATTTGCCACCACATGTATGTGAACGTGATTTTTTTTAAAATCGTAGGAAATATACATGCGACGTTTTTGTTTCTCATTTGATATTAAGATGGCATTTTTCTAGATAGGGAAATGAATTATTATGTCAATTCTTGCCCCAAAGAAACTATGAGTTCAGTGCAATCTTATTCATGAATCTCAACAGGATTTTGTCATGAAAGAAGATGAGCTGATTATTCAATTAAAAGGAAGAGAACATCTGTAGGGATAGCTTTTATAGTGAGCTTGACCTATAAAATATGGAAACATAGGTGATAGATTTAGAAATTAAAATAGGAATTGCAAAGGGAGGCATGGTGATGTCTGTCTGTAGTCCCAGCACTCAGGAGGCTGAGGCAGAATGATCACGAGCTCAAAAGCCAGCCTGAGCTACATAGTGACACCCTGACTCAAAAAGCAAAAACAATAAATGCCCAGGAGTTGAAAATTCATCAGTAGAACAAAATCGACTCTAGACACAGACCCATGTGAATGACAAAATGAAAGAAATGGTATTACAAATCAGATGACGCCCCAAAGTAATCTGTTATGACTAGAGTACTCCCCTTTTATCTGCAGGAGATATATTCTCAGACGCCCAGTGGATATTTGAAACCATGGAAAGTACCAGCCCTATATATTAAGTTTTTTCCTATGTTCCCTGCAGCATTGCTACATCATACCAGAGTTAACCTATCCTTCCATGTTTTATGCCCTGTTTCCTCCTTTGTATTTCTACTCTTGTTCTTTAAGGCCATTATTAAGTAAAACAAGAGTTAACTTGAGCACAAACTATTGACTATCGGACTGTTAGCATATATAATGTAGATATGCTGGACAAAATGATGATTCATGTCACTCCCAGGCAGGATGGAGCTGAATTGCATGAGATGTCATCATGCTGCTTCAGAATGATACACAATTTAGAACTTAGGAATATTTTATTCTTGGAATTTTCCATTTAACATTTCCAGACCACAGTTGACCACTGGTAATTGAAACTGTGGAAAGGGGGGGGGGCGAATGTATTGCTGGTAGAAAGTATGATGGGGCAGGGAGGTGACAGTGAGGAAGAGGTGCCAGGTTCTACTTGGTTATCTGGATTTCATCATGTTTTTTAGGCTTTCTCAGTTGTGCTGTCTCCCTGCAGGTGTGTGTGGAGTTGACCAGTCATGGATAAAGGACAATCTGAAGTCAACCCTAGTGTACCCCCACTAAGCAGCAAAAGGAAGACAGATGAATACTTAAAGCCCAACCTAGGCTCTAAAAATGTGCTGAGCTTTTTACTAGGTAGACAACTGGGGAGCCACAGAAGTGATATGGACCTGTCAAAGTGGCTGTGGATGCTGACACGAACAACACCAGGGTGGAGTTGGCCTTTGCCAAAACACCACATCACTTACATGCTTATGCCTGCCCAAAACTGTGGAAAATCCAAAAAAAAGGTTTAGGATAAAAATTCTCCCTTTTTTCTGCTATCAAAATAGAAGCTGCCTTTTTGCCTCTTTCTGTTTGATGTGTGTGTGTATGTTTTATACTTCGGTTACGCTGGGCAGGGGATTCTATCAATCCTGACACTCCACAAAGGAGCACTCAAACTCAGGGGGAATGGTGCGATCATGCTGCATATCACATCGCTTCTATTCTTAATCTGAAAAGTAATTGTGTGTACACACCTGTTGGGGTGCTCTGGCCCAGCAAGGTATCGAAGCCTAAGTTCAACACTAGGTGAATCCCAGGACTCTCGGGATTCAAGTGGGAGCTGGTCGATGGCACTAAGAAGGACCTCGGGAGCCTTCTTGTTATAAAAGGAACAAGGTTTTATTTTGCTGCTTCTGTAAATAAGGACAGGAACAAGGCTAGAGATGTTAAAAGTGCCGATGGTCTGTGCTGGCCTTGACTCTCGCAGCTTGCCTTTTCTACTCTCCTCCTTTCCAGGCTTGGGGAGGGATTGGAGAGCGCTTCATGTCTTGGTGGATACCGTTGGCTCCTTGGGGTCCCTAGACTTGACAGGGCATTTTGCTAGAAGGTCTGGTTGATTGGAGATCTCAGGTGCAATGGTCCAAGATGATGGGTCCGGGTGGCAGGTAAAGTTAAGAGGTGAACACAAGAGGAATACTGAAGGGTAGTCAGTGGCCTGTTTAAACACATTCCGAAGGGGGTGGGCTAGAGAGTGGCCAATCATGGCAGGGCTCATGCCTGGGGCAACTGCCACCAACTGCTGTGCAAATGAGGGCTTGAGATTGTGCAGTTTTGATTGGTGGTTAGGGGAGGGGCCAGGCCAATCAAGAGTGTCCCTCTACTGACCAATCACAGGGGGTTGGGTGATCAATCAGAGTGGAGGTGGTCACTCCAGGGCTGGACTAGTCAGGGCCATCTTGGGTTACACAATGGGAGGGGTAGGAAGACAATGGGGAGGGGGGACAATGGGAATGTCCACATCACCTGGAGGCCCTGCCATTTCCTTTTCGTCCGTTATTCCCTCAGGAGGAAAGAGGAATGTAGGGAGCTGGTAGTGCAGAAGGTGACAGAGATCGCAATGGAACAGCATCCCAATTCCTGCCATCCCTAATAATCCAACACAGTATCCATTCTCCAAGACTCAATCTCTGCTCCTTAGGACTAAACATGCTAAAATAAGAAAGCAACTGAGGGCCGGGCGCAGTGGCACATGCCTGTAAGCCCAGCAGTTCGGGAGGCAGAGCCAGGAGGATTGCAAGTTTGAGACCAGAGGCAGTCTGTGTAACTTAGTGAGACCCTGTCTCAAAAAGTGAAAAAAAAAAAAAAAAAAAAAAGGGCTGAGGGTGCAGCTC
>VMDO01037301.1:0-14439 GCA_007922755.1 Pedetes capensis | reverse complement strand
CCCTTTTTGAAGGAAAATTATGAAGGAAAGTGAATTTTTATGAAAAATTCACCCTTTAACATAGATTTTCATTATTGGATAAATCTTTAAAATATTGAAATGCTTTAAAAATAAAATTCAATGTAATTTACCACTGAGAAAATTTGTATGAATCTCAAAATAGAACTTACAAAGATTATTACAACTTTTATCTATATCATTATTCTTTAAATGAATAATTCTTTGTAATTTTCATTCATCAGTAGAAAAATGAAGATCTTTATTTTTTTATTATTTATTTATTTATTTATTTATTTATTTATTGTGGTACTGGCGGTTGATCCCGGGGCCTCACGCCTGCATGCTTTGCAAGTGCTGGACCACTGAGCTGCACCCCCAGCCCTTTTAGTTTTTTCCTTACTTTCTGAGACAGGGTGTTGCTAAGTTACGCAGACTTCCTCTGGTCTCACACTTGCGATCCGCCTGGCTCTGCCTCCCAAACCACTGGGATTACAGGCGTGAGCCACCACGCCCAGCAAGATCTTCATTTTTAGTGCACTGGAATTTTGTGTTGAAATAGCTACAGCGTGGGAAATTGAAGGACAATAACTCTAGAACAAAGGTACAAACCAAAGATCAGTCACAAGGATATTGAAAATTAATGCTTTCAAACTTCGCTGTGCATCCTCATCACCTCAGGATCCTGCCAGTATGTCACTCATGTCTTAGAACATTTTAGTTGACACCAGAGAATCTATCATTAGAACTCTTAGGTAATTATATGTTTTCTTATCTACAAATCATACTTTGTGTAATATAGTTTTAAATACCATTAGGATCTCAGATTGTATTTTAGAACAATGGGATGACATCAAGGCATTCTAACAAGGGTAAAGTCATAATGTGGTCTTTATTTTTAAAAGATCATTCTATGAAAAGACATAGAAGAACATAACTGCCAGTTGTTAAGGGAATGAATCCATGAAAAAAATCTATGTACCACATGACATGAAGTATATGGCTATCTAGAAAAAGTATGAAGATAGTAAAAAGATCATTGGTTGCCATGGATTTGCAGTGAAGACATGCAGGGAGGAACAGGTGGCATTGACAATGAAACTGTACAATAATATTATAAAATTATGGTTATTGTCATGTTTGCATTGCCCATGAAATAAAATATATTTTCCCTTAATTCTTTCATTTTTATGAGAATAAAAGTACTATGTAAATTTGTGACTCAAACGCAAATATTGAAATGATGATTGGAAACTTTCACTATACACACAAATACAGAACTATGTCTTATTAGGATTTGTAGTATAAAAATCATGTTTTTACATGGAAGATGAGAAAATCTTAGAACACTTGGCATCCAAATAGAAAAAAGTATCAATTCATAATATACCTACAAAATAAAATCCTCAGAACCTGATGATTCACAGGATATGAGCAGCAAAGAGAATGCAGTTTCTACTATCACCTGGCATAAAAAAACTACGTAGATGCTAGTCTTTCTTACTGATGCAGAGATTATGAGAGATTTCTTCTTTGTTGCAAGGAGAATAATATAAAAAAATGGTTCACAGAATATTTTCTGGCTTAAGAGGAAAAACATAATGGTAATAATGATTGGACAAACATACACAATTAATAAATAATAAAATAAATCAAGCTATGGTTCTTGATTAAAGAAAATTATGTTGGGTGTAGCTGAAAGTTTTATTTATAGTGAAAATCATTTAAGTTATTAATTTAGGAAGTGATTGCATCTTGGATGCTAGTAAATTCTGATCTATATGTTAAAGACTTTTAACTGGAAAAATGGTCTAAAGTGTAGAAAAAGAAAAGACTACTGGGGAACAGAAAAATCAGCATGTTGGATAGGTCATCTGTGAAAATGATGATATATTACTGAGGGATAGAAAGAGTTGCCATGAAAATTAAGACTGTGTATCACATACCAATGTCTTAACTAAATGAAGGAAAATATTGGTAGCTCAGAAGTTGATTGACATGAAAAGCAACAGCACTGCATTTGAGTTTTGCAAGTCTTAAACAATAGAATTTTTAAAACGTTAATAGAGGTGCAATGTCAGATAGTGGCACTCAGAAACAATTGAAAACACGTGAGAGATTCTGGGTTCAATCCCAAGAACCCAAGTAAATTTTGTTTTAAATAAACAATAAACATGACAATCATGTTTTTAACCATGGGATGAGAGAAGAAAGTCACCACCAATGACTTTATGTATATAGGGGAGGAGGTTGATAGCAACTTTACAGTACTCAGGATAAGGTGTTAAACTGTTCTTCCTCTCTAATGAAAATGCCTTTGCCTCCAAAGAAGTTTTCATTAGAGGTAAGGAAGAACAGTGAGGGTAAATGTACAATGGGAAGAGAAAGATTTCTAGTTTGAACAGATACAAGTAAGACTTCTATTTTTGTCAGGTATAGGAAAAAAACATAGTGTGCAAACAGAAAATTTCATACCCATGCATTCCAGGATAAAACAGATTCTTTTACTACCTTGTAAGGGATTCTGTACAGTGGTAGTGCAGGTCTGGATATTTCTTTTAATTCCTGGAGTACTAGACAGTACAATTAATGCAGGATTGACTCATGAGAAGAAAGAAGTAAGCAGTCATCTCACGACCCTTCATGTAAAAGAGTTGAGCTGAAGATGGGGAGGGCAAAGCAAGACAGGTTCCCAATAGCATTGTGTTAGTGATCTTAATGGAACAGACTATTTGAATGTGCTGGATATTAGGTCTGTGTTCCAAATATTCCTGAAGGAATGGGATAGACAGATCCATGTTAGAGTTTTCATAGTTGTTGTTAGGTGCTGTCGAGTCAGTATCAGACTCATAGCGACCCTCATAGGGTTTTCAATGGCTGACTGTTTCGGGATTGCCTTGGGAGTGGATTGCCAGGCCCTTCTCCCATTTTTGCAGTACTGGGAATTGAATTTGGGACCTCAGAGACTGCAGTGCAGTGCTCTACCAACTGAGCTAACTCCAGATTGCCCCTATATTCCAAACACACAATAAGACATAAAAATATGACTTGTGATAATTGGAATTCTCAATCATCTTCATTTTTTAAATTTAATCAGCATTCATCATTTCAAATTATAAAGGCAATCAACTATAAAAATGCCATTTCTATTACCTATGTTATCATAAGATTTATTTAGAAATCGGCCTTTAGAAGATTTAAACACAAAGAAGCATAATTCTATTAATTGTAGGTGACTCTTGAGAATTGCATTAAAGGTTTCTTCTATTATGTATAGTAAGAACTCAGATTATTTCTACAGCATTGAGAGGGCTTTTTAGCAATTCTCCTCATGGGAGCTAGGTCATTTAAAATTTATACTATACACTCAAGAGGAAAGTTATCAGTATCCTGGGCTCTGAGAAAGTTGATAACATTCATTGATCAATGATGTATGAACTGGATCTACAACTTGTTTATTTGGCTTCACCAGCACTACTCTGACATTTTGATTCATATACTTGGGAATATATGGATGAAGTCACACATATGCTGGAAAATAATCAAACTGTTTTGGTACTTTAATGATATATAATCTGTGCAGTAGCCTCTGACTCAGTCTTATCCAGGGAATCAAAATCCTCGGAGTGGTTTTGCATGGAACATGTTCATTAAAATCCTGTGTGGGTTTTCTTGGGATTTGTCCTTTTTGTACTATAGCTGTCACAGGTTCTGAAATAAAGATATATTTGAAATAAATATATATTTGATATCTATTTTCTCTGTTCAGAGAATTTTGCCATGATTATAAAATTATAGAATACTAACTTGAATTTGTGAAAGCAGGTCAAATGTGTAACATATGTAAATTGTAAAAATTATTTTATTAGAAAAACTAGAAGATGGGCTTGGCTGGATTTTCTATGCCATTTAGTTGGTTTTCTTTTTGTCATGGTCTGCTGGGATGTTTTGCTTCTTGTTATATAGTAAAAGCTTCATTGCTTTCTGGACAAATTTTCTCTTGTTTCTTTCTTTCTTTTTTTTTTTTTTTTTTTTTTTTTTTTTTTTTTTTTTTTTTTTTTTTTTTTTTTTTTTTTTTTTTTTTTTTTTTTTTTTTTAGGTACTGGGGGTTGAACCCAGGTCCTCATGCTTGCATGCTCTGCAAGTGCTGGACCACTGAGCTGCACCCCCAGCACATTTGTTTTTACTTTTAGAGACAGGGTCTCGCTAAATTACGCAGACTGCCTCTGGTCTCAAACTTGTGATCCTCCTGCCTCCGCCTCCCAAGCTGGTGGGATTACAGGCATGCGCCACCACGCCCGGCATTGTCTCTTGTTTCTTATATGTCCTTTGTTCACCAATGGGTATCTCATTTCTGAACCAGAGTTACTACTCATGTTTCTCTTCTCTTGGTATATCAGGATATCATGAGTTTCTGTTTTACCCTATGAACTGCATTTTGTTCCTCAAATGTTAAGCTCCTGCATGTTTGCAGTAGTACATGCTACACTAAAAATCTTTTGTTAACCAAATGCCCCATAACAGAATGTCTTATCCTCACATCTTGAGCAATTCAAGCACAAGTATTTAGTGTGGTGCTATTATGCCACAAGTCCTATATACAATGGAACTCAAAATTTGCAATTTGCAATGTGTTGCTTCGAAATATGTACTCTGGAAGAAAACTGATAGGATTTGAACCACTTACTACCTATATGATTTTGGACAATTTTCTTTGTTATATAGCATGTCTACATTTACTCTCCTGTAACATGATGTTAATATTAAAAATTTCTGCCTCATAAAACATTCTGCTAGTTAAATAAATTAATAGACTCATATGAGGTCAATAAGGATATGTTCCTTGTGGGTTAACAGGGATAAGCTCTGAGAAATGTGTCATTAGGTAATCCCACATTTGTACAAACATAATATACTTCTACAATATCCTAGATGGTATAGGACAATCACTCAGTGTAGCTTCTTCTTTTTTGTGGTACTTGAAGTTTGAACCTAGGGCCTTGCACACACTTTTTAAGTGCTCTACCACTGAGCTGCAGCCTCAGCCCCTTCTTTTTTATCTTGAGATGGAACCTTACTAAGTAACACAGGCTACCTCTGACCTTGAACTTGCTATCCTCCTTCCTCTTCCTCCCAAGTGGCTGGGATCACAGGCATGAATCAAGACACCTGGTTGTGCATGTGGCATCTTGATATAGTGGAGAGACAGCAAATGTAAGATCTATCAGGCTGCTGATGGCATAACATGGTTTGGTGTTTTACAGTAAACTCTTTTTTTTTCTTTTATTTTTCATTGCAGTATCTGGGGTTGAACCTCGGGACTCACACATGCTGAGCAAATAGTCTACCATTAAGCTGCACTCCTAGCCCTTTTTTATCTTGAGATAGGGTCTCCTGAAGTGAACAGACTGCTTCTGGCTTTGAACTTGTGATCCTCCTGCCTCAGCCTTCCTAGTTGCAAGGATTACAGGCCTGCACCACAGCACACCTATATGCTTATGTATGTAAACTCTTCATATGTAGGAAACATTGAAAAGTAACAATAAATAGTGTATCAGAATTCCTTAAACCAGTAACAGTTATTATTAAGTGTCACACACTGTACATAGCTGTGTGTGCTATACTTTTATGTACTAGGCTGCACAGTAAGTTTGTTTGCACAAGCATCACAACAAACCACGAGTAATGTGTTATGCCATAACATTAGGACAGCTACAATATCACAAGGGGATCAGGATGTTTCAACTCCATTATAGACGTAAAATATCACCAGTGTATGCGCAAATCTATTTTTAATCAAAATATTGTTATATAGCACATGACTCTGTAATTTTAAGCACTTAAAGAATGCCTGGTGCATGTGAGTACTCCATACTACATAAGTACCTGCAAAGGGACATGTCTAAGTAAATATGTACCTACTTTTTTGAAATTATTTATTTTAGATCTATTGCTTATGATATTTACATTCAGCCAAACACTCTTACCCACCTCATTCTCTCTGTGGATATATTTCCTCAGGTACAACTTACATTAGGTTTTTATCATTTTAAATCCTTTTAAAATGTTTTCCTGAAATAACTGGTCATTGATTTTGTTTGTTCCTGTTTTCAAATTGCTGATGGCTTGCATGAATTACTCACTAAGGATTCTTCATGCATAAAATATCTCTCACATGTAGTTGTTTCAAGGACAACATAGATAATATATGATAAACACATACCAAAGTGCGGAGCACTCAGTAATGCTCAATAATTCTTAACTTCCCACTCCATCTGGTATGCCAATTTTGAATGAGTCTCAACTAGTTCTGAAGACAAAGACTTGTTTATGACAGTCATGTAATGGTGACTGAAAGTCAATAAACTTTTGAAAGCAACTTGAAAAACTCCTCTCTTAAATGTAAAAAATATGTTTACTTTTAGGTGTTCATCATCTTGGGCATTAATTAAACACTACTCACTTCATAGTAAATTTGATCACTAGTCATTCTGGCTATAAAACCAAAATGGATTGAGACTGGGACTAACAAGGTAATTGAAAATTTGTGTAAGTATAAATATAATTAAGATTAATTCAAAAAATAACTGCAATGTTATTAGTTAATAAATTTTTACTCAACCAATCAAGGATAGGTATATTGTTCTGAGTAAACCAGGAACGAAACTTTAGGTTTCCTAGAAACAAAATATGCATTGGAAAGAGGTGGTATTGATCTGGATGAAAACCCCTAAGGACAATACACTCAATAAAATATATTCTTCACTTCTCACTGAAAAATGTATTTTATTTCTAGGTATTGTTAAGCAGTAAGTTAAATGTTCCATAGTCTCTTTATGCACAATAAATATCAAAAAATCTGTGATAAAATGCAGTATTTTAATGCCTATCTGAATTAGTCATGTCAGATATCAAAACTTAGTTTTATGGTGTTTTAGCAAATGCAGTTTTTGAGAAAAACATACTGTAATTATATATATATATATATATGTAAATATATATATATATATATATATATATATATATATATATATTCTGATTGGGGACATATATTACTTGGCATATACTTAGAATAGAATCTAGGAGAAATTCACTGACATGTTGTTTATTTAATGGATATAAGTCATAAAACTACCTTAAAGGCAGTTGGGAATATCACATAAAAATGCAAAGAAAGAAAAACAAAATTTTAATAAAGAAAAAGAAAAGGCCTAGGATTATAATTTGAAAAAATAAGGTATCAAATTGTCATAAGTTACCTGTGTAAATTTGTAGAAATAACAAATTATGTGATCGTATCTGGACTGTAGATTAATGTTTATATCAAATTAGTGTCAGTAAGAAATTAAAAATTATAAAATATATCATTGAATAAAATCATCCACATGAAATGTTACAAACCATTAAGAAATTAGTTACTATGATTTTTCCTCTTGTGCACTAAATGATCTATATGGTTTCATATTTAGTAATTTATACTTAATGCATTTATTTACAAATGCAATAAACACCAGTACTTGTAGAGAAAATTACTATGAATCTCGAATTGCTTCTATTTTGTGTATTATATATTACCTGCCTTTCAAGGTTTAGATAATATTGTTTTATTTAAAGAAATAGTCATTCTGCTTCAAAATGAAGAAAATGGGTGATGAAAAATCACGTGATGTGACTTATGGTGTGTATCGGCCCATAATTCTTAATATTTAAAACAACAAAAGTTACTTTTAAATAATATGATTTTAAAGATTGCATTAATCATATATATGTTTGTAGGGAATTATCCAACCCTCATCTGTTCCCTGATTTGTAACCTGGGATCTCCCCTTGATTGCCCAAGGAGTGACATCTGGTTTCACTCTTTATTTGAATGTCATTCCTAAATTGGTTTCACCTAGCCCCTCGCACCCCCACCTGATTTCCATCTTGAGGCAGTTAAGGCAGTTCCCAAGGACTATATAAACAAAGTTTGCTCTGCATGTGAGGCTGCTGATGGTGATGCTGTGAGCTGCTGGCTACTAGCTTTCTGCTGGGGGTTGCCTGCTGCCAGGTTGTTCTGCCATTCCATTGCCAGATCAAGAGAGGATACTGCCTGCCATCGCAGAGGCCATTCCCTCACCATCTGAGCCATGCCACTGCACAGAGCTGCAGCCCCATCACTGTGGAGGAGGTCAAGCTTGCTGGACCAAGAGCGGTTTGCCTACCATTGCAAAGGCCACTGCAATGCCAGACCAAGACAGAGTTCATCAGAGACCAACAGCAGAGAAGAAGCCAGCCTTTGTAAGGGACAGCCGGAGGGCCCCCTGCCCACCACAGAAGATGAAGAGCCTCTGGACCTAGCGCCAGAAGCACAGCTGCAACACTTAAAAGCCATAGATAGCACTTCTGCTATCCCGAAGGGAGGGCTTGTGGGCTTTATCTCTTGAACAGGAGCTGTACAATAAAACCCATACCAAAGGCATCCTGGAACACGAAGCTGTCCTTGACTCTGTCTGCCCTACCTCACCACTCTCTCTCCATGTGGGGGTTCAGAACCTAGCCAGAGGAGAAGAGTTAGCCTGTGCCAGGCCAAGCCTGTGCTGCCAGCCATAGGGAGGTGTGACCCACATATGTTGATGCTTGTTGTTGTTTTTAGGTGCCCTTGATTTGGGTCCAACTCATAGAGACCCTATGAACAACAGAAGGAAACACTCCCAACTCTGTGCCAGGCACATGATCATTTTTATGTTTAAGCCCATTGTTGCAGGCATTATGTCAATCCATGTAGTTGAGGGTCTTCCTTCTTTTTGATTGATCCATCAGTCTCCCAAACATTATTGGTCTCTCCAGAAAATATGTCCAAAATATGTCAGATGAAGTCTAGACATCTTTGCTTCCACGGAGCAATCTGATTCCACTTCTTCTAAGATAGATCTGTTGGTTCTTTTGGCAGTCCATGGTATATCTAATAATTGTCATCAGCACCATAATTCAAAAGTATTAATTCTCTGGTCTAACTTATTCAATATCCAGCTTTCACAACCATATGATACAACTGAAATTACTATGGCATGAGTCAGGCACACCTTCATCTTCAATGTGACATCTTTACTTCCCAACATTTTAAAGATATCTTTTGCAACCACTTGCCCCAATGCAATATGTCTTTATTCACTGCTGCTTCTGTGGGTGTTGAGTATAGAACCAAATGAAATAAAATCTTAGACAATCTCAATCTTTCTCTATTTATCATGAAGTTGAGTACTGACAAAGTTATAAGGATTTTTGTTTTGCTGCTGTTGTGGGGCAATCCATACTGAAAGCGGTATTCTTTGATCTTCATCCATAAATGTTTCAAATCCCCTTCAATTTCAGCAAGCAGAGTTGTGTCATCTGCATAACTCAGGTTGGAAATGAGTCTTCTTCCAGTCCTGATACTGCTTTCCTCTACATAAAGTGTAGCTTCTCTGATTATTTGCTCAGCAAAGATTGCAGAGGAATGGTGAAGGGAAATAGCCCTGACACATGACTTACTTTACTTTAAACCAGGCAGTCTTTCCTTGTTCTGTTTGAATGACTGCCTCTTGTTCCATGTACAGATTCCTCATGAGTACAATTAAGAGCTATGGTATTCTCATTCTTTGCAATATTTTCCATAATTTTTCATGCTCCTTGCAGTCAAATGCCTCTGCGTAGTCAATAAAACATAGATAGACATCT
Organism: Pedetes capensis; assembly: GCA_007922755.1. Lineage (NCBI taxonomy): Eukaryota > Metazoa > Chordata > Mammalia > Rodentia > Pedetidae > Pedetes > Pedetes capensis. Next base: position 4,743 of record VMDO01037301.1, on the reverse strand, counting down.
TGCTGGTATTCTCTGCTTTTTGTTACTATCCATCTGATGCCTGCAATGATGTCCTTGGTTCTATGCCCTTTTCTGAATCCGGCTTGATTTTCTGCTACTTCCCTGTCTATATTCTGCTACAATCTCTTTTGAAAGATCTTTCACAAAATTTTATTTGTATGGGATACTATGATATTGTTCAACAATTTCCACATTTGGTTACATCCCCTTTCTTGGGAATGAGCATAAATGTGATTCTCTTCTACTTATTTGTCTAGGTAAACAGATTTTAGTCATACCATAGGTTCTGAAATAACATTATTTTTTCCCTTACCCTGTAAGAGTGTTAGTAAATTTTACCATTCTTCTAATGTTTTCCATAAACCTGCAGCAGCCATACCACTGTGGCTCCTAATCCCGTCAGATCTTGGAAGCTAAGCAGGGTTGGGCCTAGTTACTCCTTGGATGGGAGACTGCCTGGGAACACCAGATGCTGTAGGCTTGGAAAAAGGACCCTGCAACCCACTCCACTTGAAAAAAAATGGTCATGGAAAACTCTATGAATGGCAGAGATGTACTAGCAATACTGTTTTGACTGTAGTACATAGGTTCACTATGAGTGAAACACTGGATGGCACCTAACAACAACAACAAAAATATTTTCAGGATTTAAAAATATCTAGTTGCTAGCAGGGCTGGGATTTAGCTCAGTGGGTAGAGCGCTACACTGCAGTCTCTGAGGCCCCGAGTTCAATTCCCAGCACCGCAAAAATGGGAGAAGGACCTAGCAATCCACTCCCAAGGCAATCCTGAAGCACTCGGCCATTGAAAACCCTATGAGGGTCACTATGAGTCAGATACAGACTGGATGGCACCTAACAACAACAACAACAATCTTCTTCCTCTTCTTCTTCTTCTTCTTCTTCTTCTTCTTCTTCTTCTTTTTCTTCTTTTTGTGGTACTGGGGATTGAACCCAGGTGTCTTACACTTGCATGCTTTGCAAGTGCTGGACCACTGAGCTGCACCCCCTTTTTTATTTTTTTTAATTTTTTAACTTTTTGAGACAGGGTCTCCCTAAGTTCCACAGACTGCCTCTGCTCTCAAACTTGTGATCCTCCTGCCACCACCTCTTTAGCCACTGGGATTACAGGCATGCACCACCACGCCCGGCTGACTAGCAATTTTAATGTAATTGTTGTTGTTGTTAAGTGCTGTGGGGTCTGACTCATAGTGACCCTGTGTACAGCAGAACAAAACACTCCCTGATTCTTCACCAGGGACACCATTTTATGTTTTAAGCCCATTGTTGCAGACATTGTGTCAATCCATCTAATTGAGAGTTTTCCCTTTCTTCGTTGATCTGCCACTCTCCCAAAAATGATGACCTTCTCCAGGGATTGGTCCCTCATAACTACATGTCCGACGTAAGACACAATCTAGTCATCCTTGCTTCCAAGGAGCACTCTCATTGCGCTTCTTCTAGGACAGCTCTGTTGGTCCTTTTGGCAATCTATATTATATTCGATATTTGTTTCCATCACCATAATTCAAAAGCATCAATTCTTCTCCTGTCTCCCTTGTTAAATGTCCAACTTACACAACATTATTATGTGACAGAAAATACCATGGCATGAGTCAAGAGCACCTTCATCTTCAGTGTGACATCTTTGCTTTTCAATACTTTAAAGAGATCTTTTTGGACAACTTCAATCTTTTCTCCATTTATCGTGAAGTTGTATACTGACCCAGTTTCAGGATTTTTGTTTTGTTGATGTTGAGTCACAATCCATACTGAAGTTGACAATCTTTGATCTTCATCAGTAAATGTTTCAAATCTTCTACACTGTCAGCAAGCAGAGTTGTGTCATCTGCATAATTCAGGTTGGTAATGAATCTGTCTTCAATCCTGATGCCACTATCTTCTTCAAAAAGTCTAGCTTCTCAGATTATTTGCTCAGCATGCAAATTTAAGAGATATGATGAAAAGCTACAGCCCAGATGCACACCTTTCTCAACTTTAAATCAAGCAGTTTTTCCTTGTTCTGTTTGAATGACTGCCTTCTGGTCCATGGACAGATTCCTCATGAATACAACTGATGCTGTGATTTTCCCATTCTTTGCAGTGTTATCCATGATTTGTTTTGATACACACAGTCAAATGCCTTTGCATAGTCTATAAAACATAGATAGATACTTCTTTGGTATTCTCTGCTTTCAGCTAATATCCATCTGACATTTGCAGTGATGTCCTTTATTCCCACTATCTTCTGAGTGTGGCTTGATTTTCCAGCAGTTCCCTGTCTATATACTGCTGCAATTGTTTTTGAATGACCTTTAGTAAAATTCTCTTTGTTTGTGATATTAATGATACCATTCAATAGTTTCCACATTCAGTTGGATCTCCTTTCTTGGGATTAGGCACAAATATGGTTCTCTTCCAATAAGTTGGCCAGGTACCTGTTTTCCAAATCTCTTGGCATAAACATATTAGCAACTCCAGTGCTGCATCTGTTTGTTGAAACATGTCTATTGGTATTCCATCAATTCCTGGAGCCTTTTGTTTTGCCATTTATAGCCTATTAAAATTTTTGTGTGAAATTATTATTATCGTGTGAAATTATTGTGTGAAAAATTATTTTTCCTGAATTATTTTTCAGGAAAAATAAAAGCCCAGGGCCATTAAAAGTACAAATCTGTATCATTTCTTCATGTAGCAAGTACTTACTTAGCACCTCTTAGAGAATTACAGATAGTTTGTCGCTAAATATAGCATATTAATGAAGTTTGCAAGATTGAATATAGCTATATAACTGAGGAATTATTTTGTGGCCATATCATAATGGATCAATTTTCCACCTTTAATTCTAAGCCAATAGTCTATGCTTTTTATTATCCAGAATTTTATTCTCTCATTGCTTATTACATGTGTTATCTTTAAACAATCTTATAATCCTCTCCAACTCTACCGGTGTCTTTTAGAAATAACTGATACACTATTAGATATAATCCTAAAGTCAAGTGATTTGCTCACTGAATTGAATCAATTAATCAATACATAAATATAAAAGTGCATATGCTAGATGTATTGCTCTTATGATTTTACTGTTTATTAAATCAAAAAGTTATATAATCCTGTCCTATTAAAACTTTAATATTTATAACATGCACCTGAAGATCATGCCAAAAATACATTATCTATGTCAGTAAATTTGGAAAGTGGCCTGAAATTCATTTTCTTTCTTTCTTTCTTTCGTCCTTCCTTCTTTCCTTCCTTTCTTTATCTTTCCTCCTTCTTTCTTACTTTGATTTTTCTCTGGTACTGAGGGGTTGAACCCAGGGCCTCCCACATGCTTTGGAAGTACTCTACCACTGAGCTGCACCCCTAGGCCATTTTTTTTTTTTTTACTTTTTATTTTGAGACAAAGTCTAAGTACACAGGCTCCTTCTGGCCTCAAACTTGTGATCAGCTTCCTGAGTCACTGGGATTACAGGTGTGCACTGCCATGCCTGCCTAGATTCAGCTTCTCTAATTTGTGTTTGGTTGATGTCAATGACAACCATTAATCATTATTACTGAAATTACATCCTACTGTATACTCAATCTCAAATCTGTGAATGTTGAGGCTTCTAGTATGGTTGGAAGGAGGGAACAGGTGCCACTTCTGGTTTTATATGAGTCCTCTAATCCTTTCAGATAGTTATTTCTCCAGCCGTACTTACACTACACACTAATATCCATAGATCAGTCCTCCACACTTGAGTGCAGAGGACTCTCTGCCACCTCTAGAGCTTCATTTCAAGGCAACTCTCTCCTCTCCAGTGTTGTTTCCTGAAAGCTCTAGGACTCCTTTGCACCTTAGACTTGCAGTACTGCCTTCTCAACTCAATTTTGTCCCCTTGCATGATAACATAGGAACTCTCAAGCCTAGAATCTAGGGAAATAGTAGTACTAGTGCTCAGTTTATTGTTCTTCATTGCCAAGAACAAATGCCTTTAAATGTCTACTCTATAATATTTTAAAAATTGTTTTTCAAATATTTGGTCTCTTTGTGGGTGTTTTAAGCAGGAGGAAATACTTTGTAAATGTTACTTCATTTTAGACAGAATCAAATGTTCCTGGCAATTTTTAAAAGCATTAAGAAAGTAAAGTTGTATATTTGTACATGTTATATAAAGTAGTATTAAAAAGAAAATACTTTGAGTAAATAGTATCTTATAACTGCTATATAATTCTATATATTTACAATATTTTATGTGAAAAATTCCTGAAATAATGCTGTTTTTCTAGCATTATTTTGTAATTATATTACAAATTTTTAAAGCAAAAACAAAAATATTAACTTATCTCTTTTTTTACCTCTGTATATTTATAGTAAACACTAGCAGTTTCCAATGTCTGGGCATTTTCCTATTACCATGAAGTGTACTAAATACACCACTTGGAATATATATACATATATATATATATATATATATATATATATATATATATATATATATTCTAAAAATATATGGCCCAAATATATTAGACACATGAATTATATTTAGATCTAATTTATATCTAAGTTAGATAGCATCTAATATGCTTCAAACTTTGACATGGTACCCATATAAATTTTACAGTCTGATAACTACCCCCTTTAAAATTTTGTTTAACATAATTAATCTTAATGGAATATAAAAATTATCAGATAGTCACTTTAACATGAAAACTTTAAGCAGATCCAACAATAGTATAACTTTTTATTAACTGAATTAATGAT
>VMDO01037300.1:0-14423 GCA_007922755.1 Pedetes capensis | reverse complement strand
ATTATTTCACTGGCAAGAGAGAAGGAAAAACCGACATTAATGAACACAATTTAAAATATTTTCCAGACGTAACATTCTAAGTTGTCTGTAATTCATTATGCTTTCGTAAACGGTCAATAGATTTTGATGTATTCAGATGAATGAAGTGAATGATTTGCAATTTAATTTCAAGGCTCAGTTTCACTGTGTATGGGCTTATATTGCCTCAAGAAATTATTACACCTCTATTTTCTGGAAGCATGAAGCTGAATAAGTCCATTAAACTTGTTCACCTAAGCTTTCAGGATAAAGAGGGTAAGCACATGGTTAATGGCACTGCATGATCTGGCGAGTGGTGTTTATATTGAAAATTAGGATTAACTGCTGGAGGAAGAGCTCACCGAAGAATATCTTATGTGGAGTCATAGTTGTTACGTATTTTATATGTTCTTGATGTATTTCGCCTACAATATTAAATTTTAAAGTGGTTCAACTGAAAATAAAAGTATAATGTTTACGAGATTTCTGCTTTATTGTTTCGTATTTACATTTTACTCTACAAATTATTCTTCTTTCAGCATGTATTGCATTTTTTATAGTGCCAGGTGTCAAAGGCAAGTTCTCTATCACTGAGCTACACTCCCAGCTCCTTCATTGCACTTCTTAGAACAGACTCGGTTACCTCTTACCAAACCTTGGTGGGATCTTTCACTTTTCCTTCTCCTTTACTTTGAATTAATTAGAAATCATGCCCTGCCAACTCTCTGCCCATGACTTCAGCAGTCATTTTTTCCATTTTATTCTCACGTATACCCACTTGGATCACAATCAGATTAAATCTCCATTTGTGGTCACTAGTGACCTTTTAAGCCCTCAATCCAATACTCTCTTGTGAGTTTACCTCTAAAATGACTGATGTCACACCCTTAAATGTTATTTTTTTCTATAATCAGAATGTCATTTCTCACCTCTGTGCTTCTGAATTTAATTGATTAACTTATTTTTCTCATATACCTCAAAACTTTTGTTGACCATCCTCGTCACTTACCCCTCACGCTGGGGGATCTCATTCACTCTCATGGATAGCTCTAACCTTACCTAGTATATTTAAAAATCTCCAACACATTTATCTCTATCCCTCACTAACTTCCAACAACTGCAAATACGTCATTTATATTGTTGTTGTTGTTGTTGTTGTTGTTGTTGTTAGCTGCCGTCAAGTCATGTCAGACTCATAGGGACCCTTATAGGATTTTCAATGGCTGATTTTTTTTTCGGGATTGCCTCGGGAGTGGTTTGCCACATCCTTCTCCTGTTTTTGTGGTGCTGGGAATCGAACTTGGGACCTCAGAGACTGCAGAGCGGCCCTCTACCAACTGAGCTAAATCCCAGCCCATCATTTATGTATATTCCACTTATTTTCCTATACTGTCAATGTTTTTGCATTGAAAAATGGTGCTAAGTTGCTTCTACAAAGCTTCTCTTTCTCTGATATTTGTTATCTTGGTGAAAGCTATGGTTACCCAAGTATTGTCATCATGTCCAGCCAAGAAATAATCTTTTTTACTTATTTCCTTAAGATTACCCTTGGCAGCTGGGCACAATGATTCATACCTGTAATCACAGAGACTCAGTAGGTAGGAGGCAGTAGGATAACAGGTTCGAAGCCAGAGGCAGCCTGTATAAATTAGGGAGACCCTGTCTCAGAATAAGAAAATTAAAAAGCAGGCTTGGGGTGGAGTTCAATGGTCAAGTGCTTGCAAAATTATGTGCAAAGCCCTGGGTTTAGCCTAGAGTCACATAAAAAAAAAAAAAAAGAAAGAAAGAAAGAACAAAGAACAAAGAAAAAAAAGAAAAGAAAAGAAAAAGAAAAAGAAAAGATTATTCTTGGCTCCTTTTTGTTCTGTTATAGTATATTCCTTTCTTCCTAAAAGAGCACCTTGCTTAAGATTATCGTTTATATCTTTTAGTAGGTATTTTTTGAGAACTAGGATATGTTATGTATAATCCTAGGCAGCCGTACCACTGTGGCATCCAACCCCATCAGATCGTGGAAGCTAAGCAGGGTTGTGCCTGGTTACACTTGAATGGGAGACTGTCTGAGACCACCATGCTGTAGACTTGTGAGAAGGACTCGGCAACCCACTCCCAAAACACAAACTACCATTGAAAACCCTATGAATAGCAGAGAAGCCCAAAAATAGTGTTTCATCTGTTATACATAGGGTCACTCTGAGTTGGACACCGACTCCACAGCACCAAACAAGAACAACACTATGGAAAACAATAAATAGGAACTTTTTTCTTATTGATTTATTTTCTAAAGAGTAGAGTTAAAGAGAAAACAAACACATAAATATTCATATAATTTCAGGCAACCAATGCTACAAGGGTAATGAAGAAAGGCAATAGATTATAGAGAGTAGCTGGAAAAAAATAAAAAGGTTTTGCATATACTGAGTAAGATACTTCCTGAAAAGTCTCAGAAACAATATCCCAGAGAGAAAACATAGCATAAACAAAGGCCCTGCGGTTAGAGAAAACTTGGCATGCTTGGATGATAGAAAACTTCTCAGTTCTTGTTATTGAGTGAAAACCAATGTGAAAATGATTGAATTACCCCTATCATTGTTGTTGTTGTTGGGTGCCGTCAAGTCGGTATCCAACTCATAGCGACCCTCATAGGGTTTTCAATGGCTGACTACTTCGGGATTGCCTTGGGAGTGGATTGCCAGGTCCATTCTCCCATTTTTGTGGTGCTGGGAATTGAACTCGGGACCTCAGAGACTGCGGCGCAGTGCTCTACCCACTGAGCCAAATCCCAGCCCACCCCTATCATTAGGAAAACTTTAAAATAATATTGAGCAATAGTATGACTGGGCTAAGAAAGCAACGCTTATTTTCATCCCTTATGTTCTAGTTCACAAACTTTGAACAAATGTTAGAATTTGGGATAAATTGAGGGCTCAATGACCATCAGTATGATATTTAAAAATAAGTTAATCAGGGTGCAGCAATTATTTTAGTGAATGTATGCTTAATTCATTTTAATTTAACTTATGTTGTTTTTATTTATGTTACTTGAGAGCCGATTCTAAGGCTTGGCACATAATTTGCAAGTGCTTGACAACCAGATTTTACTCTCATCCTCACCTCTCTCTCTCTCTCTTTCTCTCTCTCTCTCTCTCTCTCTCTCTCTCTCTTTAATTTATTTATCGTGACACAGGGTCTTGCCAAATTACACAGGCTGCCCCTGGCCTCAAACTTGTAATCTTCCTGCCTCTGCCTCTTTAGTCACTGGGATTATAGGTGTGCACCACTATGCCAGGCTTGTGAATTTTGTTTTATTTCTCTTCTATTATTTTGTTGCACCAAGGTATCAACCAAACCAATGAACTGGCATTTCTAATGTGTTAGAAGAATGATGAAAATAACCCATTTGTGGATATTTTAAATGTTTTAAAGATGTGTTGAGTCAAAATTTTACTGATTTAAAAACAGTTTACTGACCAAAAACTTGATGACCAAGCAAGTCACAGAAAATTTTCCCTAACTCTATTTGACCCACCATACTAGGTATAGGATATATTTTGGTATTCCTCATTATACTCATTTCATTCATTTAATTATAATAATATTGCAAATATATATAAAGTTACAAAAATAATTTAGTTAGTAACCAAGTATCACTGCTGGGAAGCTCTGGAGGTTTTAACAGTTTTCCCGATTTCCTATAGACTTAGATTTTGGAGAATGAAATCTTATAGGTAAAGCCAATCTGCCCTGTGGCTTTTGTCCACAATGCTCTTGGTCCCCTTCCTTTAAGTCACTAATATCCTTCAGTTGCTTTGATTATTCTTAAGCATGCTTTGTTTCTTGTTTAGTATATACATGGTATCCAAATACATACTAAAAAATGAGGGGTGATCAAAAATATGGTAAACGTTTAATAAAAAAAGTACATTAAAGGGCACATTGCTTTTAATCCCCCCTCAAAATACTCCCCTTGACACTGAATACAGTGATTCCACAGTTCCTGCCACTTTCAGAACAGTTCTTTAATACATTTCTATTGTCATAATTTCATTTTAATTTGTGTGTAGGTATACTATTGTTTTTTCTTTCTCTTCTTTTCTTTCTTTTTATTTAGTTATTTTTTTGTACTGAGTATCTGAACTCAGGGCCTCCAACATACTTTTCAAGCTCTCTACCACTAAGCTGCACCCCTAGCCCCATTTTTAAATTTTTATCTTGAGTCAGGGTCTCGTTAAGTTGTGCAGGCTGCCTCTGGCCTCAAACTTGCAACTCTCCTTTATCTGCCTCCTCTGGTCACTAGGATCACAGGTGTGGGCCCACACCAGGTTATTGTTTTTTCATCTGTTTCTTTGTCTTTTTTCATAGGGTCTTCAGGGCTATTTTTCTTGAAATATCTGCACCCTCTCGTGCATGACCCATAACCTAGGACTTAATCTTTACACAAAGGTTTCAGTGAAAAGATACCTCAAAAAATCAGCATCCTATAAACAGTTTTGTTTAAATGTCAGATTTTCTTTCTGAATTTAATCAATATTTTTTCCAAGTGAATAGAAGCAAGAACTTAGCTTCAATTATGTGTTGGGTAAGGGTTTATATAATGTTAGCTGAACCAGATTAACTATAGGAAAGGGACAAGGTTGCTATGTTGTGACAGTCAGAATATAGCCAACAATATATTTTCTTGAATTTTTGAATACGTGTAAAAAGACAGAAAAAAAAATAACAGAAAAGAGCTGAAAAAAGAAAAAAATATCTGACAACAATAGCATCTAATGTCTGTGTATTTCATTTCTCATCCTTGGGAGCATGATGCATTAAAAATATTTATACATATATTCACCTATATGATGGTGAAATATGGGGATATTCATCATTAATGAGCAACCTTTCTTTAATTTATAGCTGGGTTAAGAATTAATTAGCCTTTAATCACTGGAAGACTTTCATGTAATTAAAACCAACTAATGGCCTGAGTAGCTGTATATTGAGTCTGAATTCAAAATTAGTTTGACATGGAAAATAAGAACATAATATTAAACATGAGCAACTTTATCTAGGTGAGAGTTAGCAGTGATTAGTGGAGTCTTATAATAAAAACCACCAATAAGTATGTTTCTAATATGTTACTCCATGTGCATGAGGTTAGAGAATCCACAGTTTTCTTGGTACATTTTTCCCTTTCATTATTTTTGTCACTCTTTTAATGATGTGTTAGAAATATGCCATTCATGCAAAAGTAGCAAACATATAAGTAACTGTGGGAGGAAATATAAGGTGCTTAAGAATATACAGTATTTATTCAGATGTTTGGTTGTTTCTTTTTTGCTTAAGGACTATTAAAGGAAGGTAAAAATACTATTTATATGTCACTGTAACTAGAAAAGTTTCTGAATGTATTAGTGTATGAATATATATGCCCATTGAATTATTTTTCTAATGGAAATATTAATATTTTTATATTAATTTTATGTTAATATTTACAAAATGGGCTGGGATTTAGCTCAGTTGGTAGAGAGCTGCGCTGCAGTCTCTGAGGTCCCGAGTTCAATTCCCAGCACTGCAAAAATGGGAGAAGGACCTGGCAATCCACTCCCAAGACAATCCTGAAACAGTCAGCCATTGAAAACCCTATGAGGGTCGCTATGAGTAGGATACCGACTGGATGGCACCTAACAACAACAACAATTTACAAAATAGTAACACCTATTGTTAAAAAAGCCAAAATTTTCTTTTAGAATATCAGAATTCAGAATAGTTTTTCATATTTTACTATCAGTATTGTCATATCTTCTGTCCCCAATGAGATCAGGCAACTTTTGTTGAGCATCTAAATATTATCTATCTCCTCCCATTTGTAAGGCTTAAGATCAATTACTCTTTGTTGTTGCTTTCAAATAAATATGGATGTTGTGTTATCAAGTTTTGCTCACTAGACATATTCCTGACTTTACAAAAAAAAAATGTAGATCTTTTAGATTGAATTTACATTCCATAGAGGGTTTTTCCTCCTATTTTATGAAGACTTTCATTCCCAAATACCTTAGTAAAAGTTCTTATAGGTAACTTTAGTGGAGTGAGTATATTTACTTTGGATTTGTCTTACATCACAATGGTAACAGGAGTTGGGATTCTGAGGCATGAGTAATAATGAAACATTGTACCAAGTAAAAGAAATACATTGAAAGAATATTTTATTGAAGCAACTAAACAATTCTATATTTGTATATTATCTCTAGATCAGTAGTTGCCAGAAGACACTCTCAGAATTATTGGGGAATATGGGAGGAAAGAGAGAGAGAGAGACAGAGAGAGAGAGAGAGAGAGAGAGAGAGAGAGAGAGAGAATTCCCAAGTCGCTTTCCATCTCTTATTAGAATTCAAAACAACAACAACAACAACAAATTTTAAAAAGCAGCAATCCTGAGACTCTACATTTCCAAAAATTTCTTCCTAATTCAACATACTCATAAAACTTTCTACTGATTCCTGACAAGCAAAATTATAATTCATGGTTTAGTTTGATCTTTATAGTTATTCTCTTTTGGTATTGTTACTTGTTTCATCTTGGTTTTATTTATAATATTAGTTTCCTAGCCATAATTATTATAATTTTTACATGTTTTATAAAAAATATATGAATCTACTTTGAAAGTACATTCAGGAAAAATAATTCCACTTTAAAGTTGCCTTCACTGAGTTCCATATAATAGTTAGTATATATATATTTGAAAATGGGCTGGGGTTTAGCTCAATTGGTAGAGTGCTGGTCTGTACTCTCTGAGGACATGGGTTGTATCCCCAGCACAACAAAGACAGGAGAAGGACTTGGAAATCCACTCCCAAAGCAACCCAGAAACAATTGCTACTGAAAACCCTATGAGTGATAAAGGGGAGTGGATAATCTCAATGTAAACAACTCAACTTCATGAGTACATTGGTAAAATACAGGAATACAATCCAAATATGCATTTGAGTTTTACTACATATTAGCCATAAGGCTCTATAAACCTTGTATATTGATGAAAGTGTAGGCAGAAGTGATGTAATGGTTGCATAATGGAAAAAGCCAATGCTATATTACTATATACCCCATCATCATTTACCAAAAAAGGGAGAAAGAAATTCCTGTGAAGGTTGCTATGAGTCAGAACCGACTTGATGGCACCTAACAACAATAACAACAATAACTTTACAAAATAAATAAGTTCATATTAAGCAGTATGAAGATTGCTTTTATGATATTTGTATTTTCTTTTTAAAGTCTCAGGAAAATATTATAATATGATAATCTTTCATATCCTTTTTTTATTTTATTTTTTTTGTGGTACTGGGAGTTGAACCCAAGGCCTCGTGTTTGCAAACTTCACAAGTGCTGGACCGCTGAGCTTCACCCTCTGCCCATTTTTTTTTTTTTTTTTTTTTACTTTTTGTAACAGGGTCTCCCTAAATTAAGCAGATTTCCTTTTGTCTGGAACTTGTGCCCCTCCTGCCTCCTCCCAAGTCACTGGGATTGCAGGTGTGAGCCACCATGCCCACCTTATTTTTAACTAGTAAAATTATAAATTTATAAACTATTGTTCAAAGTAATTTGATAATATAAAAATATAAATGTATTACTCTGTATTTATTTTAAGAAAACTATCAGAGAAGTATTTTTAAATTACATAATTAAAATTTAAAATATTATGATTCAATTTGCTATTAAAATTCTAAGCCAAATCAATTTTACTCATTTAATATAAACCCTTGGAATGAAAGACCCCACAAATTACATCAACAAAATAAAGTTTTGTTATGTAGATGTCTTCTGCATTTTTAATGAATAAGAATTTCAAGAAAAGAATGCTTTCAAAACTCAATTTAAAAATTGCTAGAAAAACAAATGTAAAATCAACTCAGAAAATAATGTTAACAAATTTTCTCAATACTTAGTGAAAACTTAGAAGTCATAAACTTGCAAGAGAGAGCATCACAGTTGACAATAAAACCATGAACTGTTAATTTCTTGATAATGTCAGAGTGTTGAAAGAAGATACTGTAATTTGGAGAGAAATATAGTGCTAGGATGTAGATTATGACAGAAGAATGAACTAGGTTCCAAAATGAATATGGGAGTCCATTTTTCAAGTCTCCAAGGAAAGCAAATAATAAAACCCAAAAAAACACATATTGCTAATAAGAAAACAATCACAGTGATATGGTTAATATAATTCAAATCTAGTTGTACAAACATAATATAAAATACTCTTTATTATATTTGTAAAGAAATTTATTATGTTACTATACCTTAAACTTGTAGAGATTTCCATATTTTACAAAAAAATTTTCATAGAAATTATTTCAATTAGACCTCATGGCACCCTAATGCTGAATACATTCAATCTCTTGCTTTATGTAGAATTTCTGGAAAACAAACAACAAACCAACAAACATACAGCAACAGCAAAGAAACAAAGAATAACAACAGAAAAAACTAAAAGAGCTCTGAGAATCAGAATTAATTAGAGTAATGTCACATGTCTGCAAGCCATCTTCCCAGTAGAAGACTCTAAGTCATCACGTAAGTGCTATGTGACTGACTTATAGATAGCCAAATAATCAAGCAATAGAATGTGTGATTTTTAAAAATTTCACTTATGTAAACTGTGTCTTTAGATACACAAAATCATAGATATTTTAAAGGGACTCAACAATTAATTCTTAGTCATATGAATAAAATTGTGTGTGTTGACACAGCAGTCATTCTAGAATGAAGCAAAAAGGAAAAAGAGATAAAGCAAAAAGCAGAAAGCACTTGGCTTCCAAAACTACAGTCCTCGATTAAAGAAAAAAAGAAAGAAAAAGAAACAAGAGCCAAGATAAATAGCATTAACTAGCCATTTTAGTTGCCAATTTTTCTTGATAAAGTCAATTCATCTTTTGGTCTTCAGTTTGTATATGAAATGGGAAAAAATGTCACCAGGGTGTTATATTACATTCTAAATCAAATAGCAAACTTTCAACTACAGTGTTTTCAATTTACCAAGTCTTGAGATTATTTGTCACTGCCATCTTATGTGCAGTGTGGTTTCTAAGACTCCAGACAAAGTTTTATATGTTGGCAAGTAGTGTTTGCTTTCAGAGTAACACATCAAAGATAGGCTTAAGTCATAAACTTGCAACTTGTAAATATATTATTCTTGATTTTTATGGGTCTTAAATACAATAAATTATGATACAACATGAGAAGTCTTCCCTCCATACCAAATAAATGATTAAAAGTACTTGTAGTTCATTGCAAATATTTCTTGATCATGTTTCTATGTTATAGACACTGAGTATAATGCTATATAACAGTTCTGTCCATGGAGACCATGAGACATAATGAAGAATATATGTTGTTGTTAGGTGCCATCGACTGTTTCGGGATTGCCTTTGGGAGTGGATTGCCAGGCCCTTCATCCCATTTTTTGGGGTGCTGGGAATTGAACTCGGAGCCTCAGAGACTGCAGCGCAGCGCGCTCTACCCACTGAGCTAAATCCCAGGCAACATTTATTCAGTGTTCTTTGAGGGCCAGTTCCTTGCTTGTGCTTGGACTTATTGGGAAAAAGCTGGTGGTATATTTATGACTAAAAATATTAGGAGGTAAATATTTAGGTGTTTTTTAGAAAGACAGATCTAGTGCCTCATCTAGTGCATGGTCCCAGCCCAGTGACTTTTACTAAGAATTAATCAATGCAGGCCAGGCATGGTGGTATAAGACTGTAGTCTCAGCACTTAGGAGACTGAGGCAGAAGGATAATAAGCTTGAGGGAAACGTGCGATGTTAGCAGAGTTCCAACCCAATCTTGGCTGCCCAACAATACCTTGATTCAAAAAAATAAAATAGATTTTCCTAATTCAGTTTAATTATTTGAAAGGTATCTTGACTTACACAGAAACAATGGCCAAATGACTTTTCTGCTAAGTAGGACATTTTGTTGGCTGGTGATTAAAATTTCTGCAGTTGATTGTTCACTAGCAAGATGTGGTATTGGTCAATCTCACTGTGGCTCAATCAAGGTTTTTCTTTTTTTGTGGAGAATATTAGAATTTTGATCATTTGAGAATCCTATAATTACTTCTTACTTTTTTAAGTAAATGGACATGTGGCAGATTAATGAATACTCAGTGAAGACTTATAATTTCCCAGCAATGTAGTTAACACCTGACATGCAGGGTTTGTTGTTGTGTGGTGCTGGGGCATCATGTCTGACTCATAGTGACTCTCACAGCGTTTTCAATGGCTGATTGTTTCAGGAGTGGACTGCTACATCTGTCTCCCCTTTTTGCAGTGATGGGGATAGAAACTGGGTCTTCAGAAAGTATGAAGCAGCATTCTACCATCTGTGCTAAACCCCAGCCTATGACATGCAGGGATTTATAAGGTTTATTTTGGTGATAAAACAAATTATTTGTGCAATCATTTTCAAAAAGAAAATGACGTTATAAAAAAGTGAAGTATGGCCCAGAATGATGGTACATCCCTACAATCCCAGTGATTTGGGAAGCAGAGGCAGGAGGCTTACAATTTGGAGGCCAGAGGCAGCCTGTGTAACTTTGTTGTTGTTGTTAGGTGCCGTCAAGTCGGTATCCGACTCATAGTGACCCTCATAGGGTTTTCAATGGCTGAGTGCTTCGGGATTGCCTTGGGAGTGGATTGCCAGGTCCTTCTCCCATTTCTGCGGTGCTGGGAATTGAACTCAGGAACTCAGAGACTGCAGCGCAGTGCTCTACCAACTGAGCTAAATCCCAGCCCCTGTGTAATTTAGCAAGACCTAATCTCAAGATAAAAAGTATAAAAGGGGTGGAGTGCAGCTCATTAGTAGAGCATTTGCAAAGTATGTGAGGGGCCCTGGTTTCAGCCCACCAGTACTCCCCCCACCAAAAAAAAAAGAAAAAGAAAATGAAAAAAAGACGTATGATAAAGTATGTTGGCTTCTAGTTTTATTTCTGTTGCTCTTATGGTATTGAAAATAATATGATATAATTGTATGAACTTTTTACAAAATATTAATCTATGAAATTCATATTATTGACACATAGTAAAAATTCATAGATAAAATATCATTTTTTAAAAACTAAGACTTCTAATAACTGTGTATAAGTGGGCTAAATCTTGGATAGTTGAAAACTACTTGAGGAATGACAAATCTTTTCATTTCAGTTAGGAGTGTGTTGGACAAAGTTCTATGTACATTATACTACACACAAATATATTTAGAAAGTGATTTAAATTAAAAAATAAATTAACAATAAATCCAGAATGCTTATAATTGTACCTTTTCCTCTAAGAAACACACTCAGCTGTTATTTTATTGTTTGAAGGGATCCACCTAGCCTTTTTATCCTGTCTTTAGCATATTTGGAGACATTTGGGATATTTAGATGTGTTAAGATATTTTTTTTATTTAAACTTATCTAAAGCAATATAAAATCTCTTCTACCTTTTTATTTCATTTTTGACAATTGTTCCCAAGTTAATAAAAGGCTCATTCATTAATTCTAAAAACAAATGAATGCCCACATTATTAGTTAAGTAAGGAAGGTAGAGAAATGTTTTCATACCTATTATTATACCTAATGCAAAACTTCATGAATCAACCTGTTATAATTGTCCTAAGAGATTAATACTGTGCTATCTTTTCACCTTTCTAAGGCAGAACCCAAGCTGCTTCTATATTTGTGATGAGCAGCAATTCAGACAACAGATTTGTACATTTCTGGGTCAGAGACTGAGTCTACCTCTTTTGAGCTGTGGGACTTTAAGCAATTTACTTCACCTCTAGAGGTCTCAGTTTTAACATGTGTACAATAGAGAAAATAACAATGCCTAATTTATCACTGAAGTGTTGTGAGGGTTAAATTAGTGAGCATATGGTAATGTGTTTGGAATAGTGCCTGGTGTTCAGGGCAATGTCAAAGTGTTTACAATTACTATTGTTACTTGACCATGTCAAGGTCTCAATCATAACATGACCTCTCAAATGCTTTCCTGTAGCACCCATCAAATTAAATGAAGGAAGAAATGACATGCTATTTAAAAAGTTTATGTTTAGCCACCAGATAAATACTCACTAAAGCAAAGCTATGGCTTATTTAACACTTTTATAAGGCAAAGTAAATAAGTTGGAATAGACGAATAGATGGAGATGAATAATTACATGCAGATATTTTTATAGCTTTCAGTGTTTTCTTTTAAATGTAACTTACTACATTTTTTAAACAATGTTTTCAGAATGCAAGCAAGTCAGGAATGGTGGCGTATGCTTGTCATACCAGCACTTGGGAGGCTGAGACAGGAAAATAATAGGAATTTGAGGCTAGCCTGGTATACATAGCAACTTCCAGGCCAGCCTTAGCTACACATTGAGATCTTTAATGATATATAATAATGGTAACAGTAATAATAATTCAAACAAATAATCCCACTACCCCTGCTCATTAAGTGTGAAAAGTGCTAATATTTGATAAACATATTTCCAAATATTTAACTGTACATGTGTGCAATTAAATAATTAATTGAAGAAAAGCTCTTTCCTTACATCTAATTATTTACAAATCTAAAATTAATCTAATTACTAACAAAACTAAAAAAAAGCAGTCATCACCTTTAGGTATAGTCATTGCTTTGATGCTCAGTTTTGTCAGTATGTATTCAGTGAGCATATTGTAATTCCAACTTGAAAATATTTATGTAGCAGGGCTCAGTGGTGCACACCTTTAATCCCAGTGACTTGGGAAAGTAAAGGCATGTGTACTGCCAGTTCAAGGCCAGACACATCCATTGTTAACTTAGCAAGATCCTGTTTCAAAATAAATAGTAAAAACTGGGATCAGGATTGCCACTCAGTGGTGCAGTACTTCCAAAGCATGTGTGAGGCCCTGGGCTCAAGCACCTAGTATCACTAAAAGAAAAATAGTTATGTGTTTAATAGAGAAATTGTAATATTTGCTTATTTTAATTATTTGTTTATTAATTTAAAATAAAAATTTAATGATAATATACATATGTATCTGAAATTTGGTAAGTTTTCTTATTGAATATTTCATTTTAGAACTAGTTTTTCTTGCCTTCAATGTAAGGCAAGTATTGAGGAAGATATATAAGGAAATCCCATTCAAGTTTCCAGTAGTAAAAGCTCCTTCACAGAGTGCATAACATACATAAATTTCAGTAATTCTGAGCATGTAAAAAAAAAAGCCTGAGTTTTTTTAAATACGTTTTGAATCTGTGACAAATGTGAATTTATTTTCTACTTCAATCATCATTGTTTTCTTACATTTACTAGGGTAAAATTAACTTCAGGAAAAAATCATTACTTGTTCATACCAAGAAGTATATTTTATTAAAATATTGTCGTATTTTCTTTTAGAGACATTTATCACTATTTTCAAGTAATATGATGAATAATAATTGGGTTGCTTTCATCTATGTAGAATTGATCATAGATAGTTAAATGCAGTTCACTACGTGTAGTATATTTAATTTAACTAAAATAATATGATAGGCCTGGGATTTAGCTCAGTTGGTAGAGCACTGTGCTGCAGTCTCTGAGGTCCTGAGTTCAATTCCCAGACCTGCAAAAATGGGAGAAGGACCTGGCAATCCACTCACAAGGCAATCCTGAAACAGTCAGCCATTGAAAACCCTATGAGGGTCACTATGAGTTGGTTACCGACTCGACAGCACCTAACACACACACATAAAATAATATGGTACATTTTCTCTGTACTAAAAAGGGTAACTTCATTTCAGAGGTATGTTATTTCTGTTTACATTTTATTTTGATAAATCATCATATTTATGTTACACATATTCATATTTTTTTCTAAATTACACACTCACCATGAAGAATGTAATAACACAGACTTTTAGGTTTGTGTAACTTAAATAAATATTATTTAAAGTTACCAAGTATTGTTTTGATTCATGCTTTTTAAAATGTGATTTTCAGGTTCTTCATATGAGTTATAATAACTTACTAATTCTGACTGTACTAGATTAATAGTAATTGCAACTAAAGTAGTCTTTTGTTGTATGTTGTATGTTGTTAATGGACATGTAAACTTGAGTTTTCTATGTCATGTTTTTCAAGTAATGTAAATAATATCAGTAAACTTATAGAAGCTTGAATGACACATCCACATCACAAATATTTACATATTTATTATTTACTTTGCATTCTCTTGTAATCTATTTTTATGGGTGCATTTCAATTTAATTCTCCTTGAAGATGTTGGATTTCATAGTAGGATACTTTGGCTAGGCTAGCAAACTTGACGATAATATTATAGAAGTGACATTATGGTGAGACAAATTTATGTGAATCCCTTCTTTCAATAAATGTAGCCTGAATTTCAAAATTGCGTCAAATAAGTTTCAATAA
>VMDO01037299.1:0-14433 GCA_007922755.1 Pedetes capensis | reverse complement strand
AAAAAAAAAAAAAAAAAAAAAAAAAAAAAAAAAAAAAGAGAAGAACTTGGCAGCTTACTTTCAAGCAATCCTGAAAGAATTAGCCATTGAAAACCCATAAATAACCGGGTGCGGTGGTACATGCCTATAATCACAGCAACTTGGGAGGCAGAGGCAGGAGAATCTCAGGTTCAAAACCAGAGGCAATCTGCGTAATTTAGCAAGACCATGCCTCAAAAAGTAAAAACAAAGAAAAAAAAATGGGCTGAGGGTGCAGCTCAGTGGTACAGCACTTGCATGCTTAAGGCCCTGGGATAAATCCCTGGTAGCAGGGGGAAAAAACATGAATAACAGAGAATCAGTAACATGGTGCTGGGCATGGCACAGTGTCACAGAATGTTTCATTCTGTTTTACATAGAGTCACTGAGTGAGACCCGACTTTAGGGCAGCTAATAACAATGACAAATTTAACCAAGGGTCAAAAAGATAATTGCCTTTTTCACCTAAAGTGAGGGATATTAGACATAGGATCTATGTCTAAGGTTACAGGTCAAATGTCAGAGGATAAGGAGTGAAAAGATAAAAAAGAACCAAAAGGAGTCTAGAGCCATCTTTCGATCATAGGTAATCAATACCCTTTTGGACCTTTTAACCACAGCCACATCCTGTATTTTTTGGTAGGACAAGGAACAATTTGGTAAAATGCATTTCATGAGTTTCCAAAGTATAGTCTGTCTTGAGAATTTTCACATTAAATTTGAATTTGAAATTTCAGAGTTTTAAGTCTTACAATGCAAGCTGGGCATGGTGGCACATGCCTGTAATCCCACAAGCAGTTATATTGTACACAGTAAGGATACTCCTTTGATAATTGTCTGGAATTGCAAAGTATCTTCTTTGAAAAATTCCTTTAGTCTCCTTAAACGTTTTCCTGTTTTAAGCAAAAGTGATGTGATGTATTTACTATAATTGCATGATGCAATTAAAACTGAAAAGTTATTGGCATTCTACTTAGAAAGCATAATTGTCCTTTATTTCTCTAATACCTCATCCTCTTTAGGGTCTCCAGTGGTTTTGGTTTTGCTCAGACACATATAACAGAAGAGAGAGTTCATATTTTGTTCTAAACAATGAAGGCATTCCATATACAGTCATTCTGCTATGTTTTCCACTGGTTAAATACCATGTTATGCATTTGCTTATTTTTTTGTGTATTATTTGCTTTCCTCTTATGATAATCACCAGCTTCCTGCTCTGTCATTATTTTGTCTGCCAAATAATAGGATTTTCCATTCTCTGTTATGTTACAGCTTTTGATGTTTTAATCACATTTAATTTAAAAACAATCTTGTGCGCATTTTTATCTGTGTTGATTTTTGTCACATCTCTCAGCAATTGCTAATGCTAGGAGAAAAACATTGCTCTGTCAATACAATATGATTTGATGTTTAAACAAAAGAGACAATTTATTTTTAACTGCTCTTTGTTCCAGTGGAACTATACAAATGTAAATATTTTTAAACTCTGCCCTAGTATTTCCCTCCATTAAAATATGAAATTCTCTAGTACATCCGGCACAATATGCTCTATTTCCCATATTTTTTGGCTTGACATGCATAGCATCTTAGTGTATAATGAAAGCATGAACCAGACATATTTAGGTTAAATCTCTGCCTGTGACAATTAGTAGCTGTGTGTATTAAGGCAAGTTTATTAACTCTCTAAGTTCTCATAAGCCTCTTCTTGAAATAGGTGGAAATATGCCCACTCTCTGAGACCTTATGATGTTCAAATAAGAGCATGAATATAATTAATTGATTAACAGCAAATGTTTATCATAATGCAGTGAGGAAGGTCCAAGCAATTCAGTCCATACTGAAGCCATATGATAGAGTAATTGTGAATTTAATGGAATCATCACCAGTACAAACCTGTTCATCTTGCCAGTGGGAATTCCTCCTACTTTCATGCTGACGCCAATTGATGAGGCTGTATATTTTGGTTTAGATACCCATGGGGGCACTTCGGGTTTTGTGACTAAGATGATCAGATAAAACGCAGGATGCCTAGTTAAAGTTCAATTTCAAATAAATAGTAATTTTTAATGCATGTTTCTCGAGTACTGCATGGAAATAGAGAAAGCTACAGAAGATCTATGTCTAATCATGCTAGTCTTACTACTAAGTTGAGTTGAAGTTATAGGCCCTTACAGGCTTTGGATTGTCATTTCTAGGCCTAGAGTGGAAGTGCTAGAAATCTTCCATAAATGTACATTCTACATGATGCCACATCTGACATGACACAAGAAGGATAGCAAAATATGGCAGGATCTGTCAGGGAGATCTTCAGCTATTTTTGTGACACAGAGACAGTCTGGTGCCTATGGACTCCTTTTCAGAGTAATATTTTTAAATATATAAAAACATGGGATTACATACAAAATAATTATACTTGTTTAATGGTGTAGTTATGAAAGTAATTTAGAACAAATTATGATATAACATATCTGCTCTTAAAAGAGACTTTCATTTTTAAAAAATTTGTTTTCAACTAATACATAAAGCATAAACATTGTACATATAAAGGATGTCCCCTGTGATGGCATGATACATGTATTCATTGTGTAATGTTAAACATGTGCATCTAGTTAAACTAATGTATCACCTCAAACATTTATCATTTCTTTATGGTGAAATCTTTCAGAATCCTTTTGTCTAGCTTTTTGAATGTACTATTATTTGTAATCATCCTACTGTTAAAAAGCACCACAGAAATTCTTGTTTCTATGATACTATAACTTAGTATTCATTAATCAACCTTTTCCCATGTCCTCCTTCACTCTCTGAGCCCCTGGTAACCACCATTCTATTCTCAGGGTTTATGAGATCAACTTTTTTAGAGTCTGTATGAATGAGATCTTCTGGTGCTAGTCTCTCTGTGTCTGGCTTATTTCATTAATGCAGTGATCTCCATGGATCTGAAAATCCCTGTCACTTCAAAATAATGATGGATATAAACAATAATGTGACTAATGTGAAACAATTGTAGAATGAGGGCAAAATGATTTCAATTGATGAAAACCTCATAGGTATCATTAGAGCTATGGTAGCATGTTGCCTAAATTCAAAATAATAGAAAACACCAAATTTCATTTGGGCTTTATAAAAATGAAAATGTAGGATTCTTTCCATTGTTAGTACATGAATCCCTTAAGATATGGTTACCTCACATTAAAAAATCCCTGAATTAGTGCACTAGCTTCCAGTGGATTAGCACTATCTCTAAGATTTTATTACAAAAAAATTCAAATTTAGGGCAAATGTAAAAGATTTTTATAGTAAACACTGTATACCCTTCCATGGATTGTATCATTAATATGAGTAATTTGGATGCATTAATCATATGTTTTTATACATCACTTGCCCATCTTAGTCATTGATACATTAAAAAGTAAATTACAGATTTTTATACAATTCTCTAAATATTTAGCAGCATGTCTTATTTGTAGTTAATTTTTACTTTAAGGTAAAAGTGATCTACAATGAAGCATACAAATTCTAAGTGTACAATTACTAAGTTTTGACAAATATATACACTTGTCTTACCAAAATATAGGGCAAGTTGTCTCATTTCTGGTCATAGTCAATCCCTAACATCACATATTTTTGGAATATAGGTGATTCAGAGGCTACTATGGGTCACTCCTCACCCTGTTCCCCTACTAAGAAATAGCAGAAAGAAGCTGAGAGAATAGGTAGGCCGTCATGGAATTGGAAATTTGAAGGGAACTATATAAAAAGATGGAGATTGCAAGACAGGTTGTGATCATGATTCCGTAGCCAAGGGCATTAGATGACAGTGTTTGCTCAAAGTGGAAATGATTCCATCCAGTTCAGAGAGAGCAAGGCACCACTACCTTAAGGCAAACAGGTCAGTCTTATACCATTTCAGTGGCCCAAACATGGCTATATAAGACTAATGTAATTGGTACATCTGGACAGTAAATAAATACTACACGCTTTTCTTAATACATCTATTCAGAATTATAAAGTAACTAGTGTACCCTTAGCCTGCATGTATACCACTGTGGTATCCAATCCAGTCAGACCTCAGAAGCTAAGCAGGTCTGGGTCTTGTTAGTACTTGGATGGGAGACTGTCTGGGAACACCAGGTGCTCTATTAAAAACCATATGAGTAGCAGACAAGCACTAACAATACTGTTTTGCCTATTGTATGTAGGGTCACTATGAGCTGGACACCAACTTGAGGGCACCTAACAACAACAACAAGTGTACCCTTGATACAGACATGACATTTCTGGTTATTCAAGCCAAATTGACTCCCTCCTTCATGATACTTCTCACAAGTAAGTGTGCATTGTTTGGTTGTCTCTGTGAGCTGGGCTCCACAAGAGTGGGTTTTGTTCATTTTAGTCATTTCTATTTTTTTCAGTCTTGGTTGACTGAATTTATAACTGACAAGAGAGATAGACAAGGACTTTACTCACATAAAATGTATTTGTTTTTCTTCTTGCAATATTTGTTTTAAATTTTTTTCCTAATAAAATACAAAATTTACCTCGTAGCTGTACTGGGATCAATAAAGACTCATCCAGTAAGCCTTTGAGCAGTAGTTTCAGTGGTTAAAATGATTAACGTTTGAAGCTTGTCTGTATGGATATGAATCTAAATTTGTCCTCATGGTGTGATTTTAGTCAAATTACTGAATGTCCTTACTGTGTCCCAGTTTCCTCGCCAGCAAAAAATTAATAATAGTTCCAGTGGTGGTGGTGGTGGTGATAGTGGTGGTGGTGGTTGTTAGGTGCCATCGAGTCAGTATCCGACTCACAGGGACCCTACCTACAGCAGATGAAACACTATTGTCAGTGCTTCTCTGATATTCATAGGGTTTTCAGTGACTGATTATTTTTTGGGAGTGAGCTGCTGAGTCTTTCTCCCAAGCTTACAGCACCTGGTGTTCCCAGGTGGTCTCCCATCCAAGTATTAGCCAGGCCCGACCTGCTTAGCTTCTGAGATCTGATGGGATTGGATGCCACAGTGGTATGGCTGCAGGTGATAGTACTGGTTAGGATGATTAAATGACTTAATGCATGAAAATTATTCAAGACATATTCAGTGCCTGATGGTGCTGGCATTTATGTTGTAAATGGTTCTGCATTCTAAATTAGCAACTCTGGTCCTGACAGGGTGAGAGAATCACTAAAATCTCTGGCTAGTCATGTGGCTTCTGAGATGTGGCTTTGAACTGAATAATGCAAAGAAGTCCAGTCTAATATGGAGCTCATGAAAAAAGGAATAAAGCCTTTACTCCAGAGAAAGCAGAGAATCTGTTTCTAGTATTTTAGCCCTGTAGACCCATATCAATTTGATGTATCCTTTCAAAGGTTCAAGTTTTGCTTGCAGTCATTGTCAAAGGACAAAAAAGCAAACTGGAAATGAAGAATTTAGATTTGAGCTCCAGAGTTGACAATACTTATAGTAAGAACATGAAAGCCTATCTAAAGCTCACTGGGTCTTTTTTCTCATCTCTCTTATCAGAAAATTGGACTAGACAGCATCAAGGCATATCATTAATTGATTCTATAGCATCTACCATATCAGCGAATGAAAGACACAAGCAACATGCCATTTGGGAAACACACTAAAAAATTATAACTGTAAAAGGCTTTGTTATTTTTGTCCATTATGTGTAAAACAAAAATATGGGGATTAAATTATATCTAAACTCCTGTCCTTGCTCCCGGAAGTGGTGCTACCTCACAAACTATATCAAACAGATAATGATGTTACCATGCATCGTTTCTCAGCTATAATTATGAGATATGAAATGTTCTATAATTAACACTCCCAAGGAAGGTAATGATTTATTTCTTGGCAAGTAATTTTTTAGAAAGTTAAAATGGATCCTTTAATTACCAAAATCTTAGATTTAAAAAGACTAAGACGTTTTAACACTAGTATGATGACTTCAGGCTGTGATTTAGCTTAGTTGGTAGAACACTGCTCTGCAGTCTCTGAGGTCCCAAATTTGACCCCCAGCACCGCAAAAACAGGAGAAGGACATGGGCATCCACTCCCAAGGCAATCCCAAAAACAATCAACCATTGAAAACCCTGTGAAGGTCGCTATGAGTCAGAAACGACTCGTCGGCACCTAACAACAATAACATGATAACTTCAACAAAACATATCACAATAAAAAATTAATCATACTTTATTTGATAAAAGTTAAGTTATAAAGATGTGAATTAATTATTTTACCATGGTAAAAGGCAGCTACAACCTTGGGGGATTTCAGAATATGTATAATTAATTATCTGCACAGTACATGTACTCAGATTACTCTTCTATCTAGTTCTTTCTCAAAATCATTAGAATTGTTTTGTGATTTCTCGTGCGCATTATATTTGTTTTGTTAGGTGCCCTCGAGTCATGTCTGATTCATAGCGACCCTCATAGGGTTTTCAATGGCTGATTGTTTCATGATTGCCTTGGGAGTGGATTGCCAAGTCTTTCTCCTATTTTTGCAGTGCTGGGACTCAAACTTGGGACCTCAGAGGCTGCAGAACAGCGCTCTACCAACTGAGATAAATCCCAGCCCACTACACATTAAATTTAGCACTTACTATTTTTGGAAATCATCTGTTATAACCATTTTTGAGCTGTAGCTTCATGCTTTCCTAGACTTCCTCATTAAACAATGAGAAAAAAAATAATATAGAAAATATTTAAAGAAAGAGGGTATAAAGTATGAGTGGCGGCCAGAGAGCGTTTTCTTTATGTTAACAATGAATGCATGATATTGACTTTAAATACTCAGAAGCTTTAAACATATTTTCACTTTTCTAAGCTACATTCTAGATAAATGAACCTCTTAGAAAAATTAGCCTTGAATTAGCTAAGTGTTAGTGTCATGTGATATCATATCACTTGTTATTTATTTCCTTTGGTTCAGAGTTCAAATGGAATAAACTTTCTGGTTCATATGCTATATCATTCATATATTGGGTTATCTAAATGTGAAGCTTGAGAGCAGATATCTTTTCTTTTAAACAAAAGGTCACAAAATCACTTAAGAGCACTGACCATTACAAAAATAATGAGTGGTAGCATGAAAAAGAAGTTGAATCTAAGAGCATTGAAACTTAATGCCAAAACCACTTTCTACTTCTGTAACTTCTACATTTGTGAAATTCAGTGAGCAATATGTATGAAATTCATCATATCAACATGGGCCTGAGGTCCTGATGAATGCCTGAGACTGTTTATATGTGTCCACATGTGCTTATTAAGGAGAAGGTCTATCTATCTATGGAGTGAATCGCTTTATGAATACCTCCAAAGAATTTACAGGTGTACATTAAATTTGTCCTATTTTTTAAAGAACTAGACATAAAAATTGTATGAACACAAACAGGTTGACTACAAAATTTTTCAATTACCTCATTTTTAAGGAAAATGTTGCCTTTTATCTTTGTATTCCCACTTCTACCATCCTTTCTCACTATATTGCCATCTTTCTGGGGAGAAAATGGTCTTTATTTTCTAGGATTTGTGAAAGACCATGGAAACAAAACCATTTCAAGATATCACTAATATGAAATAACTCATCCTTGTAATTCAATTGTATCCCAGAATTCAGCTATTAGCATATTTACAAGCTATTTAACTTTTTCATGAAATTTCAAACTGTTTTATCATGCAGCTTATTGGAAATATTATCTCTATTTTTTGCTTTGTCAGAAATTTACAAAATTATTTATTGCCACCAATTAAAACTTAGATGGGTGTGGTGACCCATGCCTGTAATCCCAGTTATTGGAGAGGCAGAGGCAGGAGGATTGCAATTTTGAGGCCAGAGGCAGCCTGTGTAACTTAGTGAGACTGTCTCAATTTAAAAAGTAAAAAGGGGTTAGTGGTACAGCTCAGTGGCAGAGCACTTGCAAAGTATGTGTGAGGCCCTGAGTTCAGCCTCCTAGCACCACAAAGATAAATAAATAAATAAATAAATAAATAAGTAAATAAGTAAATAAATAAATATTAAAAGACAATTTCGCTTCATTTGTCCTTTTCCTCTTTTGGTAAGGTACTATGATGTAAGACTTATAAAAGTCCTTGTGTCCTGTAATAATAGTTTTCTTGAGCCTGTTGAGTCTAAGCTGGGAATTTACTGGGTCTTTAAGATTCTATCTTCATGAAGAAAGACTCACTAGTAGTTCTAAAAGTTTGGTAGGTGATTTCTAAAGCTCCCACTTGTAATACAAATATATTTCATTCTAATTTAAACTAAAGAGGCAGAACTGCACCATCTATGAAAATTGTACTTTTATATATCCAGTTCTCTAGGAGTCACTGTGAAAGAAAATTTTAAAAATATACAACATCAGAAGATACTAAAAGGAGAATACTTCTATCCCAAAGACAATGTTCAAACATACAAGAGAATAAATGTGATGTTGAGAGTTGAAGAGAGATAATAACTTGCATCTTCTTTGTAATGTTTTATTTTTATTCTTAGACTCAAAATCACCACATTATCACAATTCTTTCATTTAATAATAAAAAATGGAAGCTAGATAGAAGTAAAAGAATACTTACAGAATGGAAGGAAGTAACTTCATATATTGGACAGTACTGTTTCCAATGTCTGACCTAGGGAATTCCTAACCAGGTTTTCTTCTTTTCTTTGCATTCCTGTATTGGAACTCCTTTCCTAGGAATCAATTTCTCATACCTTGTTTAATCAATTTGCTGTTTTATTTAAAATGTACATCTCTCAAACACCAAGGAAGGCTAAAAATATCCTTTAAAAATTCTTCAAGTAAAATAATCATGTTACAGTAGTATTCAGAGTGGTATAACCTCCCTATCTTCCAGAACATTCCCATTTTGGATTTTTGTTTAGCTTGACCTGACTCAATGCCCTTTCACCTGTATTCTCTATAGAAAAGCACTTCCTATCCACAAAAAATGATTTCAGAACTCTTGCTTTGGTAATAAACCAGAGCTTTTCTTGTAGAAACTGCTAGGTTTTAGGTCAATTCCTTCAGCAAGATTGAAGGTCAAGGTTCCTGTGCTTCTTTCCCTACCTGTACATGTATATTGGGCAGAGGTGAAGAGATTGATCATCCTATTTCCTGAGCAAACATGATGGATACAGAATATTTTTTAATTTTTATTTTAATTAGAATACAATATAGTGGGTTTCATAATAGCATTTTCATAGCTTTGTGGTACACTTTGCTCTTATTCATCCTCTGTTTACCAATCCCCTTGTTTCCCAGCCCCTTATTTTTCCCCTACCATTTCCAAATAGTCCCTCCTTTAGTTTCAAGTTTCATACATATATATTTTGTTTTATTTTCCAATGTAGCTTCCACATATGAGGAAGAACATGTGGTATTTCTCTTCCTGAGTCTGGCTTACTTCACTTAATATGATGGTCTCAAGTTCCATTCATTTACTTGCAAATGACACAATTTAGTTCTTCTTTACAGATGAATGATTCTCTATGGTGTATATATTCCACATTTTCTTTATCCATTCATTTGTTGATGGACAGCTTATCCCATGTCTTGGCTATTGTGAATTGTGCTGCAATAAACACGGAAGTGCAGATGTCTCTGTACTATGTTGACTTACATTCCTTTGAGTAGGTAACCAAGAGTGGTATAGCTGGATCATTTGGTAGTTCTATTTTTAGTTTTCTCAGAAACCTCCATACTGATTTCCATAGTGGCTGAACTAATTTACATCCCCACCAGCAGTGTATAAGGGTTCCTTTTTCTCCACCAGAAAACTGTTAGATCTGTTATCTTCTTTCAGCAAATTAGCAAAATACAAAATTAACATTCAAAGATCAATAGCATTTCTATACACCAAAAATGAACACGCTGAAAAAAAAAATCAAGAAAACAATCTCATTTACAATAGCCTCAAAAAGAAAAGAAAAGAAACAACCTAGGAATAAAACAGCTCTTTATAATCAAAAGAGGTTTTATAAGCTTCATGGAAAACAAAAACCTATAATAGACATCTTGTGCTGTGCAGAAGCTTTTCAATTTCATGCAATCCCATTTGTCAATTCTCACTACAATTTCCGGAGCTATTGGAATCATTTTTAGAAAGTTCTTAACTATGCCTGTACTTGAAGTGATGTCCCTATGTTTTCTTCTGCTATATTCAATGTTTCAAGGTTTATATTAAGGTCTTTGACCCATTTTGAATTGAATTTTGCACAGAGTGAGAGACAGGGATCTAGTTTCAGTCTTCTACATGTGGATATGTAGTTTTTCCAAGGAACATTTGTTGAGTAGGCTGTCTTTTTTCCAATGTGTGTTTTTGGCACCTTTGTCAAATATCAGGTGGCTGTAATTCTGTAGACTTATTACCTTGTCCTCTATTCTGTTCCATTGGTCTACATGCTGCTTTTGTTCCCCCAACCATGCTGGTTTTGTTACTATGGCTCTGTAGTATAATTTGATGTCATGTATTGTGATGCCTCCTGCATTGCTCTTTCTACTCAGAATTGCTTTGGCTATTCAGGACCTTTTGTGCTTCCATATGAATTTTAGGATTATTTTGTTTTTTTTTCTTCTATTTCTACAACCAATCTCATTGAAATTTTGATGGGGCTTCCATTGAATCTATTGATTGCTTTTGGAAGTATAGCCTTTTTAAACATATTAATTCTGCCAATATGTGAGCAAAGGAGGTCTTTCTATCCTCTAGAAGTTTTTATTGTAGCAGTCTTTCACATTTTTGATTAGGTTTATTCCTAGGTATTTTTTGAGGTGATTATAAATGGAATTTTTTTTTGTGGTACTGGGGGTTGAACCCAGTGCCTCACGCTTGCGTGCTCTGCAAGTGCTGGACCACTGAGCTGCACCCCCAGCCTGCTTTTTTTTTTACTTTTTTTGAGATAGGGTCTCGCTAAGTTATGCAGACTGCCTCTGGTCTCAAACTTGCGATCCTCCTGCCTCCACTTTCCAAGCTGCTGAGATTACAGGCGTGCACCACTGCGCCCAGTGCTGGAATTGTTTTCTTAACATGTTCGTTCTGTGTATAGAAATGCTATTGCTTTTTTCCCTTTTTATTAGAAATTTTTTAGTATACAACTTAATGGATTTTATATTCATATCTCCATACATGCATATCATTGTACATTGCTCACTAATTTTTGAGTGTTTGTTTTGTAACCTGCTACTTTGCTGAACAACAACAACAACAGCAAAGGTTTTCTTTAGGAGTCTTTAAGGTCTTTTAGGTACAAGATCATGTTATCTGCAAATAGAGATAATTCAACTTATTCTTTACCTTTTGTATCCATTTTAATTTATTTCTCTTGCTTTAAATTTGTGGCTAAAGCTTCAATCACTATGTTGAATAAGAGTGGAGAAAGTGGACACCCATGTCTCATTCCTGATTTTAGAGGAAATGCTTTTAGTTTTCCCCATTTAGGACAATGCTAGCTATAAGTTTGTCATATATAGCCTTGATTATGGTGAGCCATGTTCTTTCTACTCCTAGGTTTGTTAGGGCTTTTATCATGAAAGGATGTTGAACTCTGCCAAAGACCTTTTTATGTATCTGTTGAGATAATGATGTGATTTCTGTCACTGAGTCTTTATGTGCCATATTACATTTATTGTTTTGCACATGTTCAACCATCCTTGCATCCCTGGAATTAAACCAGATAGATCATGGTGTATGATCTTTTTTATTTGTTGCTGGACTCAATTTGCAAGTATTTTCTTAAAAATTTATGCATCTGTGTTCATGAGGAAAACTGGTCCAAAGTTTTATTATTTTTTTGTTGTGTCTTATCTGGTTTTGGTATTAGGATGATACTGGCTTCATAGAATGAGTTCAGAAGTATTCTTTTCCTTTTCTATTTCATGGAATAGTTTCAGAAGCTTAAGTATAATTGTCCTTGAAAGGCCTGGTAGAACTTTACTGTGAGTCTGTCAGGTCCTGGGCTTTTCTTTGTTGGAACTCTTTATTACCCCTTCACTTTCGCTGTTTAAGTTATTTATATCCTCTTGATTTAGTTTTGGTAGGCCATATATATTAAGGAGTTTATATATTTCTTCTGGGAGAAGGACCTGGCAACCCACACCCAAAAATCAATCCACCATTGAAAACCCTATGAATAGCAGAGAAGCACTGACAATAGTGTTTTGCCTGTTGTATATAGGGTCGCTATGAGTTGGATACCTACTCGATGGCACCTAACAACAACAACAACAACAACAACAACAACAACATATTTTTCTACCATTTTCCTTTTTTTTTTTTTGAAATGTAAGTTTTCAAAGAATCCCCTGATGATCCTCTGGATTTCACTGGTGTCTTTCTGTCTCAGCCTCCCAGAAATTGAGAGTCTCCTGAGATTGGAGATGGGAGCTACCATAACTAGTTTAATATTCTCTTATTTTTCAGTGCTGGGAGGTTAAACTGAGAGCCTTGTACATACGAGGTGGGTGTTCTGCCACTGGGCTGCTTCCCCAGCCTGTTTTTTATTATTTTATTTTGAGACAGGGTTTTGCTGAGTTGCACAGGCTGCCCCTGGGAGGCTTGTGATCCTTCTCCCTCAGCCTTCCTTGTGGCTAGGATTGCAGGTATGTGCCATGGCACCTGGCTTAAGACTTACTTTCATCCTCTCTTCTTCCTCCTTCTCTTCCACTCTCCACCTTTTACTTTATTTTTGTCTTCAATTAGATCAGTTTCCCTATATCTCGTTTATCCTTCTTTGTCATCTTTCCCCCATCTACAATTTTGTAATATCTTCATTATCTCAGCCTGTTAGTGGTTGCCTTTTTTTGATATTTTATTCTTTCTCCTTTTTCTTTTCTCATCTTACTTTTGTCTTGATTTGCCTTATCTACTCCATTCTTCTATATTATTCTCTCCTATTGAACTTCTCTCTCTCCTTCTTTCCTCCCTTCTCTGTTGCTCTCATAATACTCACTGGTTCTATTCCTCTTATTCTATTTTCCCTTCATATTACAATTTTAGTACACATAGTATTATCCTTACTCATTTATCCATCTAAAGTTATTGGAGTTTTGATGACAATTGTTTTTTACTATTACTGTATTTTCATAGTGGTTTTATCTAGCAATTATGATTACTTCTTCAGCTAATTGTCTGTTTTCACAGTGTTGCTGGGGATTGGGTCCAACAACCTGATTATAGTCTCAATTCTCCAATTAAAAAACACATGCTCAGCGAGGCACTGTGGCACACACTTGTAATGCCAGTGACTCAGGAGGCAGAGGCAGGAGGATCACAAGTTTAAGACCAGAGGCAGTCTGTGTAATTTAGTGAGACCCTGTCTCAAAAAGTATAAAAAATGGGCTGAGGGTGCAGCTCAGTGATAGAGCACCTTCAAAGCATGTAAGCAAGAGGCTCTGGGTTCAACCCCACGTACCACACAAAAAAAAAAAAAATGCTAGCAGATTGGGCTAAAACGCAAGGCCCAACTATTTGTTGTCTCCAAGAAATGGACATTAGTGGCAATGACAAATAGAACATTAGGATAAAAGGATGGAAAATGATTTTCTAAGCAAATGGAACTTGAAAGCAAGTAGGAATAGTTATACTCATATCTGAAAAGTAGAGTTCAAGCCAAAATTAGTCATAAGACACAAAGGAGGGCACTTCATATTATTAACAGGAGCAATCCATGAAGAGGATATAACAATGGCAAACATATACACTGAGTGTCAGCACACCTAATTTCATGAAAAAAATACTACCTGACATAAAGTCACAGACTGACACCAATACGATAAAAGTGGGTGACTTCAATACCCAACTTTGACCTATAGACAGATCACCAAGACAAAAAGTTGACAAAGAAACATCAGAGCTAAATGACACTATAGGGCAAATGGACTATAATAGACATATGCAGAATAGTCCATCCAACAGCTTTGGAATGCAAGTTCTTCTCAGCAGCCTATAGGAGTTTCTCTAAAATAGACAAAGTTTTAGGTCACAAAGGTTTGTTGCAAAAAATGCAAAACCTTGGAATCATTTTTTATCTTATCAGATAATAATGGAATAAAACTAGAAATCAACCATAAGAGAAACAACAGAAAATATACAAACACATGAAGACTAAATAATACACTATTGAATGATCAGTGGGACATTGAAGAAATTGGAGTAAATTTTTAAAAATTCTATAATCAATGAAAATGAAAAAATAACATAAAAACCTATAATATTCAATGAAAGCAGTTCTAAGAAGGAAATCTATAGCTGTAAATGCCTACATTAAAAACCTAGATCTCCAACCAGGCACGGTGGCACATGCCTATAATCCTAGTGACTAGGGAGGCAGAGGCAGGAGGATCGCAAGTTCGAGACCAGGGGCAGTCTACATAATTTACCGAGACTCTGTCTCAAAAAGTAAAAAAAAAAAAA
>VMDO01037298.1:0-14413 GCA_007922755.1 Pedetes capensis | reverse complement strand
TAAATGAATCAGATGCTTAAAAAAATAGTTTCCAATATACCATACCAAATCATCTTCTCTCATTTTAGACTTATGTTTTGCCCTATCCCGCCAGGTTCTCAGGATAATTTTTTGCCTGCAGCAACAGAACATCTTTCGAATCCGTAATAATGTATCTGAAGAAAAATTAGGGCACTATATATAGTTAAAGCTGTTTCCAAAAAAATTAATATTAGGTCATGCATATAGGATAAACCAATGTTGTGTCTAATGATTTTTGTTTGGTTTAATTACACTCAAAGTTAATTACTTTTGATAGCATTAGCTGGTACTCTTGAGACTTGATTAACCTATAAACATCACCTTTACCCTTAGACATTAAGATGCAATAAAATATATGTATTTGTTTTTTAAAAATCTGATACAGGCCAGGGGATCCTCCAGCAGACAGCAGTGACTCCTTAGCTACAACCAACTCCTTTCTCTCAGAAGTAAAGGCCCAGTGTTTTCTTTTTATCTTTGGTTTGTTTTGGGTTCAAGATTTTATTTTTCTTTTCAAGTAAAGTCGAATAGCTGGCTTTTATTTGATTACTTCTAAAATTTAAACTTTGACAACAAATTTTTAAAAATTTGTTAAATGATGTGAAATAGACCAAAACATGTCAGCTACCCATTTTCAACACCACAATTGGAATTTTAAAACCTTTGTGGTTCATTGCCCCAGTGAACTTTGTGATTTTGTCTAATCTACGCTCTTCAGAAAGCCTAAAACTCAACGAGTTTAACTAATTAATAGTTCTCAAATTGGGCTATTATTATGTAGCTGAGAAAGGAGTAAAAATTTATCACTCCATGTCTACTCAATGTGCATAATTCACCTAACAGACCTACCCTTGTTTCTTCATTAAACGTAGGCATTTTGGTTCAGTCAGGAGAACTGAACAATTCCAGTTTTAAGTTTAGCTCCCAGAGGAACAAATAAAACCAGATCTATCTACCAAATTACTTTGGTAATCTTTTCAAGGACCGTTATATTAGAATTTTCAATACTTTTATCTGGATATCATAGTGCACTTCTGTAATCACAGAGACTTGGGAGGCTGAGAGTGGATTGAGGAGGATTGAGAGTTCCAGGCTAGAGGCAGTTTGCACAAATTAGCAAGACCTTGTCTCAAAATAAAAGATAAAAAAAGGAGCTGAGGGTACAGCTCAGTGGTAGAGCACTTGTCTAGCATGTGCAAGGCCCTGAGTTCAACCTCCAGGACTGTGAAAGGAAGAAAGGAAAACATTTCAACATTTTTGAATTGACATGCAAACTGGTGGCTCAAAAATTTATGATTTAAGATAGTAAGTTTTCTACTCATTTTCAGTTACTGCCTTTTGCTTGAATTGTTTCCACTAAAATACCCTTCCATACATTTAAATGCTTAGGTTGCTTTTAGTTTTTCTCCTTCAAGTTACCACAAGAACAGAGTAAAAATGTTCTGGGGGGGAATTACTATATTGTTTTATCAAAACTCATATTTGCATATCACTGAATATACTGGAAGGTTATTTATATAGCCTCTAAATTAAATCAGTTTATAATAATATTTCTCAGATATTTAGGGCTTTAATATAACATATACAAAAGCATAATAAAATATTTAAATATTGGTTATACTTTATCAATTTTTCTTCATTTTAATAATACCACTTTGAGAATCATAACCTAGGTTTATTATTTGGAATTTCTGACAATTAATACCAGAGCAAATTTTAATGTTTTTTGTGATAAAGAGTTATGTAGGCCATATCCTGACCTGAAGGTAGGGAAAGAAGAACAACATCCATGAAACACCACAATATGAAAGTAACTTAGATATTTTTAAGAGATTGTACAATTTTGAAATTACTTGATTTAGATTAAAACAGGAATATAAATGTTTGCTGCATAAACATAATACTTTATAAATATTCTGTGTTGTCTAATAGTGAGAGAGGCATAAGGAAAGAGTGAAGGATAAGAGGAGGAGAAATATGGAAAAGAAATGGATGGAAAAGAAAAAAGAAGAGCAGGAGATGGGATAGAAAGAAAGAATATCACTAGGACTACATGCTTAAACCTAAAAATGAGAATGAGATTGGGAAGTTAAGGAGACAAAAGGCAAAATACATGAGATGGACTCAAAGACAACAGAAGGAAGGTAAAACAGTGGGAGAAGTCCTGAGAGAGAGAAAGAGAAGTGAAAAGGAAAACACAAAAAAAGGAAAACGAAACCAAGAAAGGGGGGGTATTGAGAGGCAAAATGATTTTAAAGTGCAGACAGTAAAAGAAGTTGGTAGAGGGGACATTCTATTATAAACAAAACTACTTTCTCTCTTGAGCTTGAACTTGGTCCAAAATAGGAATTCTGAAGATAGTTATTTGCTACTATGAAATGCTAGTTAGCCAATTAACTAGTTCCTGTTGGTGTTACGTGTCCTCCAGTTGAGTCTGACTCACAGCAACCATCATAGGGTTTTCAATGGCTGATTGTTTCAGGAGTGGATTGCCACATCATTTTCCTGTAACCAGTTCCTAACGCATCATTATGTTTATGTCAAAACCTTCAGAAGAACTACTCTGAGGGAGGTATCAACAATGGACAGTCAAAAGGAAAGGATTCTCTAGTTTTCTCCAGCCATAAACAAGTAACTATTGGAAAAGCAGCAACAAATCTAAGACAAAGACTAGAGTTCTTCATCCCTACTCCTAAATCATACACATGCGCTGTCTACTCATAACAATCACTAAGGTTCTTAAGTGGCTGGGGTTTAGGCATCAGTGAGCTAAAATGGACTGGCATGGGCCATTTTGAATTAGATAATGTGGTCTGCTATGCCAGAAATGATAGATTAAAAAGAAATGGGGCTGCATCCATCATCAAAAAAGACATCTCAAGATCTGTCCTGAAGTACAATGCTGTCAGTGATACAATGATATCCATTCACCTATATGGAAGGCCAGGGGGTGGGATTTATCTCAATTGGTTAAGTGCTGCTCCAAACTATCTGAGGACCCCATTTTGATCCCCCACACCACACAAATGGGAGAAGGATGTGGCAATCCACTCCCAAAGCAATCAGAAACAGTCATTGAAAGCCCTATAAGTGTCACTATGAGTTGGACCTGACTTGACAGCATCTAACTACAAAGAATGCCACTTAATAATACTATTATTCAAATTTACACACTCACCACTAAAGCTACAAATAAAAACAGGGAAGATTTTTTATTACCTTCTGCAATCTGAAATAGATCAATATGCAATCAGGATGCACTGATAATTACTGGTGACTGGAATGCAAAAGTTAGAAAGAAAGAAGACTCAGTACTTAGAAAATATGGTCTTGGTGATAGAAATAATGCTGGAGATCATATGATAGGATTTTGTCAGACCAATGACCTTTCATTACAAATACATTTTTTCGCCAATATAAATAGTGACTATACACATGGAAGTCACCAGATGAAACATACAGGAACCAAATTGACTATTTGTGGAAAGACATAATGGAAAACCTCAATATCAAAAGTCAAAATGAGACCAGCTACTGATTGTGGATCAGACCATCAACTGCTCATATGCAAGTTCAAGTTAACACTGAAGAAGATTAGAACAAGTGTATAACAGCCAAGGTATAAACTTGACTATATCCTACCTGAGTTCAAAGACCACCTCAAGAACAGGTTTAATGTGTTAGAACCTAATGATCAAGACCAGAGGAGTTGTGACATGACATCAAAGACATCTCATGAGGAAAGTAAAAGGTTACTTAACAGACAGGAAAAAAAGAAAAGACCAAATTACATGTCAAGAGACTATTAGCCTTATCCTTGAACATCAAGCAGCTAAAGTAAAAAGAAGACATGATGAAGTCAAAGACCTAAATAGAAGATTTCAAAAGGCAGCTTGAGAAGACAAAATCAAATATTATAATGATATGTGCAAAGAGCTGGAGATAGAAAACCAAAACAGAAGAACACACTTTTTCTCAAGCTTAAGGAATTGAAGAAAAAATTCAAGCCTCGAGCGGCAATTGTGAAGAATTTTACAGGGAAAATATTAAACAATGCAGCAAGCATCAAAAGAAGATGGAAGAGCCGGGCACAGTGGCACATACCGGTAATCCCAGTGGCTTGGGAGGCAGAGGCAGGAGGATCACAAGTTCGAGACCAGAGGCAGTCTGTGTAACTTAGTGAGACCTTGTCTCAAAAAGTAAAAAAAATGGGCTGGGGGTGCAACTCAGTGGCCCAGCACTTGCAGAGCATGCAAGTGCGAGGCCCTGGGTTCAACCCCCAGCACTGCCAAAAAAATAAAATAAAATAATATAAATTAAAAAAATGGAAGGAATACACAGAGTCATTATATCAAAAAGAATTAATGGATGACCAACAATTTCAAGAAGTTGCATATGATCAGGAACCAATGATACTGAATGACAAAGTGAAAGCTGCCTTCAAGGCATTGGTGAAACACAAAGCTTCAAGGCATTGGTGAAACACAAAGCCCAAGAGCTCCTAGAGTGTGAAATACCAATTGAGATGTTTCTACGTACAGATGCAGCACTGGAAGTACTAACTTGTTTATGCCAAGAGATTTGGAAAACAGCTACTTAGCCAACTAACTGGAAGAAGCCCCAATTGTGCCTATTCCCAAGAAAGGTGATCCAACTGAATGTGTAAATTACCAAATGATATCATTAATATCACATGCAAGTAAAATTTTGCTAAAGATTATTCAAAAGTGACTGCAGTAGTATATGGACTGGGAACTGCTGGAAGATCAAGCTGGATTCAGAAGAAGATGTGGAACCAAGAACATCATTGCTGATATCAGATGGATGTTAGCTTCAAGAAGAGAATACCAGAAAGATGTCTATCTGTGTTCTATCAACTATGCAAAGGCATTTGACTGTGTGGATCACAATAAACTATTGGCAACAAAAATAATGCTGGAGACTGTTGTGGATAACATTGTGAAGAATGGGAATACTAGAGCACTTAATCGTACCCATGCAGAATCTGTACATGGACCAGGAGGCAGTCATTCAAACAGAACAAGGAAAGGCTGCCTGATTTAATGTTGAGAAAGGTGTGCATCAGGGCTGTATCTTTTTACCATGCATCCTCAATCTCTATGCTGAGCAAATAATCTGAGAAGCTAGACTTTGTGAAGAAAATGGCATCTTGGATTGAAGGAAGACTCATTAACAACCTGCATTATGCAAATGACACAACTCTGCTTGCTGAAAGTAAAGACGATTTGAAACATTTACTGATGAAGATCAAAGAACATAGCCTTCAATATGGATTGCACCTCAACATCAGCAAAACAAAAATCCTTCCAACTGTGTCAGTATACAGCTTCATAATAAACACAGAAAAGACTGAAGTTGTCCAAGATTTTGCTTTACTTTAGTTCTACAGTCAACACCCACAGAAACAGAAATCAAGAAATCAAAAGATGTATTGCATTCAGGAAAGCTGTTAATAAAAGCAAAGATGCCACATTGAAGACAACGGTGCACCTGACTCATTCCATGGTTTTTTCAGAAGCAACATACAGTTGTGAAAGCTAGACAATGAATAAGGGAGAGAGGAAAAGAATTGATTCTTTTGAATTATGGTGCTAGACACTAATATTGAATATACCATGGACTGCCAAAAGAACCAACAGATCTGTCCTAGAAGTAAAATAAGAGTGCTACTTGGAAGCAATGATGACTAGACTGCATTTGACATATTTTGGACATATTTTCAGGAGGGACCAATCTCTGAAGAAGGACATATGTTTGGGAGTGGCAAGTCAACAAGAAAAAGGAAGACCCTCAACTAGATGGACTGACACAGTGGCTGCAACAATGGGCTTAAAAGTAAAAATGATCATGTGCCTGGCATAGAATCGGGGGTGTTTTGTTCTTTTGTCCATAGGGTCACTATGAGTTGGACTCAACTCTACGGCATCTAACAAACACCACCACAAAGTTTTAAGAGAAGGTAGGTTTCCTTCAGCTTCCTCATCTATACATTAAATGAAATATTTATAAGGAATGTAGAGCTCTCCACAGTCAATTTTGGGACCCACCCACAAAATATTAGCTCTCTGTGAAGCTAATAATAGATCCCTATTTATATTTGTATGTGCATATACACAAATACATATAGAATTTGGTGTTAAATTTGCTTATTTCCTATTATAATAGAATCTTTTAAAATAAATCTCATTAAGTATTTAAATTAGTGGCTCTACCTTCATTTCATGACATTTCTCTAAAAAATAAAAATAATAGTTTCTCTAGGTGTACAAATCATGCCAATTTGTTGACTCTGAATAAATGAATATAAAACTAATCATTATCATGTAAGTACTTACTTTTAATTTTTTCTTTTCTCATTTCCACGTAAGAGTGCCAGTGATGAAGTATAGATTTTTGAAATCTAAGTTCATAATGTGCTATTGCTTTTTCCATTTTTTCAGCCAGGATAGCTTCTTCATCTACCTGAGGTAGTGCTATGTCTTTCCAAGTGCT
This sequence comes from Pedetes capensis, assembly GCA_007922755.1. Taxonomy (NCBI): domain Eukaryota; kingdom Metazoa; phylum Chordata; class Mammalia; order Rodentia; family Pedetidae; genus Pedetes; species Pedetes capensis. Next base: position 7,879 of record VMDO01037298.1, on the reverse strand, counting down.
GTAGGCAAAAGATACAGAAAAATAGTATGTTGATGTTAGTAAATAAATTAAGAGAAATGGGAAGTAATTAATCCTTTATCTCCTCAAAACCACAGTATAGAAAGAAACTTCTTTAAATTGAATATGGTCTGAAGAATTCCTGATATTACAAAAGAAAATGAAGATTATATGACAGTCATATTTCATTTTGGGTAAGATAAAGAAATCATGGAAGGAGCCAGATGCTGTGGCATATGCCTATAATCTCAGCAACTTGGGAGGATGAGGCAGGAAAATCTTGAATTCAAGGCCTGAGGCATCCTCACAAATTAGCAAGACCTCATCTCAATATTAAAAGAAAGTTTAAAAAGGAAAGAAACAAAAAAATACAAGGAATCATGGAATAACATTATGTTATAACTTCAATTTACCAAAAAATCACCCTAATGATGTTTGAAGGAAAAAAAGAAAAAAAGAAGAAAGGAATCTAAATTCTAAAACATATCTGGCCCCAAAGATTTCAGACAATTTATACCTCAAAGAAGAAGCTAGTTTAACTAAATACAAGCTGAATAAATTAAAAAGAAAAAAAAAATACAAAATAGTAGAAACATGCTAAAATACATAAAATCAGCACAAGTGACCAAAAGTGAGTTTTTCTTTGTATAGAGAACATCATAAATAAAAACACAATTAAGAAATAGTATATAAAAATCACATTCTTACCAAAAATGTGTTTTTACTAAACGTCCAGTATAAAAGGTACATGCTTTTATCATCAATTCTGGAGTCATCTAAAATAAATAAATAGTTGAAGTAAGTATTAGAAATAATTAGAATATACAAATTACCTTAGCAAAATCCACAAGGAAATGAAAGCAACGGTTGCCTCTGAGGAGAGGAACTGGGCAGCTGGGAAATAAGAATGCATTAAAAGAACTATATACCACTTATATATTTAGATATTTTATTATTTATGCCTATCATCTTTTTTTAAAGTTAGACTCATAGCTTAAAATTATTAATACATTTCACTTTCTTTAAAGCATTTTAAGGTAACCATTTATGGCATTATTATTATTATTAGCTATGTTTGCAAGTGTTGAATTGCAGGTCTGCTGGTCAATATTAAGACAGTGATTTTGCTTATCAAAGGTATGAGATTTTCTTCTCTTAAAAAATATGTAATAAGGTCTCACCAAGCATAAATAAAAAACACATAAGTTTAAACTGTGGAATATGCTTAAAAATGAAAATTTATCATAACAATATGGGAAGAGCTGAGGGCTGCTGAAACTGGCTGCACCTTCTGTACATTCTTAGATGAGTAAAGATAGTATTATCCTAACACATGTTTATATGCACATGACAACTATGTTAGTGGCTAATAGTGTTTTGTGTTTTTCTCATATTTTCTTGTTGCTTTATTTTCCATATGTTGTTGCTGTTGTAAGGTACCCTTGAGTCGGTGTCTGACTCATACTGACCCTATGTACAACATGCGGAACAGTATTGTTAGTGCTTCTCTGCTATTCATAAGGTTTTCAATGGCTGATGGTTTTTGGGGAGTGGGTTTCTGGGTCCTTCTCCCAAGCCTACAGCATCTGGTGTTCCCAGGCAGTCTCCCATCCAAGTACTAACCAGCCCTGAGCCTGCTTAGCTTCCGAGATCTGAAGGGATCTGGTGCCACAGTAGTATGGTTGCAGGCATTTTCCATATAGATCTACAAAAACATGATCAAAACTTTGTAGGTCGATGTAAATGTTGCTAGAAGTGATGTAAAGGATCCATAATGGAAAAAGCCATTGCTGTATTACTCTGTACCCCATCATCATTTACTAATAAAGGGAGAGAAAAAAATATGATCACATCTACCTTGTGGACAAATAAGTCTGACTCAAATCTGTGCTGACTGCCAGGAATTCTGAATACTACCTTTCTAAGGCAAATGTTTTTCTCCTTTGCACATTACTGCATTAAATTAACTGCATTAAATTAATGCCTGATTAAATTAACAGAGATAGAATACATATATTAACCATGAGTTTACTTTAGGCATACAAGAAAGGCCCATGGGTCCCCTAATATTCTTCCTCATGTTTGATGACTTTTGAAAATCCTCACCTTTGTGATGGAGATATAGCTCAGTGGTAGCAAGTTTGCCTAGTATGCTTGAAGCCCCAGGTTGACCCTCACTCTGTGTGCGTGCACACACACACACACACACACAAACCACCTTCACTTTTGATGAAGATTGAGTGCAAATTTTGCTCATAGTGAGGAAAACACAAAAGTCTGATGTCAGCTTCTTTCCTTCTTTTCTCTCTTAAGAAGCCCACATCCATGCTTTGGATATGTCCCTCCCCCACCCTTTCCCATCTCCCTGTCTCTCTCAGCACCCACACTTATTCTAAAGTATATACTTAATAAACTGTAACTTTCTTTCACTCTCAAAAAAAAATATCCTCTGATGTCAGTTTTCACAACATTCAGATTTTAATAGGGGAAAGCAATCCACATGGGTAAAGGAAGAGTCTTATGGATATTACAGCAGAGAGGATGAAGCCAGAAAATGGATGAGATAGTGTTGTTGTTGTTGTTAGGTGCCGTCAAGTCAGTATCTGACTCATAGCGACCCTGATAGGGTTTTCAATGGCTGACTGTTTCGGGATTGCCTTGAGAGTGGATTGCCAGGCCCTTCTCCCATTCTTGCGGTGCTGAGAATTGAACTTGGGACCTCAGAGACTGCAGCGCAGTGCTCTACCAACTGAGCTAAATCCCAGTGGATGAGATGGTAGCAGTAAATTATTATGCTTTTAGCTTTACTGTAGATTCTTAAAGCCTGCAGCTGTAGCCCTGTGGCATCTGATCTGTCAGATCTTGGAAGCTAAGCAGAGTCGGGCCTGGTTAGTACTTGGATGGGCGACTGCCTGGGAACACCAGGTGCTGTAGGCTTGGGAGACGGACCCGGCAACCCACTCCCAAAAATCAATCTGCCATTGAAAACCCTATGAACAGCAGAGAAGCACTGACAATAGTGTTTCCCCTGTTGTACAGAGGGTCGCTCAGATACCGACTTGACAGCACCTAACAACAGCAACATAGATACTTAAATTTCCTAAGCCTGATTTTCTTTAGAACATATCACCTGCAAAATGTTATATAAATATCTACAATAAATGGTTAGGTCATAAAATGAGTATATTACTATATGGTCAAATGAATGTAGTTCAAAACATTATAGTAATTATGACTTTGAAAAGAAAAATTATAATTTACTAAGTAGCATTTGAACTGAAATTTTCTTTCCTAATGATCAATTTGGGAGAAGGACCTGGCAATCCACTCCCAAGGCAATCCCGAAACAGTCAGCCATTGAAAACCCTATGAGGGTCGCTATGAGTCAGATACCGACTTGACGGCACCTAACAACAACAATGGTCAATTATTTAAAACAGCATAAAAGTGTCCTTTCTAGTCTAATGTTGAAAGAAGTAATTAAAGTCCTTGTTAATTCATCATTTATAAGAATTTCTGTCATTCTAAGGCCAGGCATGGTGGAGCACACATGTAATCCCAGTGAATTGGGAAGTGAAGGGAGGAAGGTCACAAGTTCAAGGCCAGAGAAAACATGTGTAATTTAGCAAGACCCTGTCACAAGATAAAAAATATAAAAGGAGCTGGGAGTGCATCCCAGTTGGTAGAGCACTTGCAAAGTATATGCCAGGCCCTGGATTCAACCCCCAAGTACAGGAAAAAAAAAAAAAAAAAAAAAAAAAAAAAAACTAGTACATTAAAATTACCATCTTTTCCCCTTCATTATTGGCATACTGTTTTCCTCACAGGACAAGTAGCATGCTGAGAGCATCTCTGAGGGATTGGCATACAGTGAGGTCTCTAGCCCAGTAAGACCCATTCTCCACTCAGGAGTGGACATGTGTCAAATGCATGGCAGCTCAGTAGAACCTCTGACTCATGCAGCCATTGGACACATACCTGGACAACTTAGTCACATGTTTTCACTTGCACCATCTTGTTCTTTCTCCCCATCCACACCACAGCTACTGGCTTTCTACCCTTTCAGAAGGCAATATTTTACATAGAGCAGGAACTCAACAAAAACAGATGTTCCTTGACTTAGGATGGAGTTTCCATACCAATAAACCTATCACAGAGAGGAAATATTATAACACCAAAAGTCTACTTAATATACCTACCGTACCAAACATGGGAGAAGGATATGGCAATCCACTCCTGAGGCAATCCCGAAACAATCAGCTATTGAAAACCCTGTGAGGGTCACTATGAGTCAGACCCAGCTCGATGGCACCTAACAACAATAAAAACCCTACCAAACATCATAGCTTAGCAACACAGTGCACTGTGGATTATTGTATGTGACTTTCATGATCAAGTGTCTGATTGGAAGCTGCAGCTCAGGGCCTATCACTGCCTAGCAACCAGAGATCATCTTACTATGTTTCACTACTCTGGGGAAAGATCAAAACTCAAAATTTGAACAACAGCTTTTACTGAATACCTATTACTTTCCCACCATGTTAGAGTTGGAAAAGTTTAAGTCAAACCATCATAAATTGGGGACCATCAGTCTATAGGTATTGACTGATTGATTGATTGATTGAATGAATGAATTAGAAGACTGCTGAGTTGCAGGCTAACTCCCTACCATCTGACCACTATATATGCAGGGTAAAGGATTCTGGAGACAAATTTTTGGGGAAGTTTCTGAATATAAAAGCAACTCAGCATTGGCACTAGAGGGCCCCAGCATGAGAACTCTGTTTTTAGGCCCTCACATACCACTCACACCACATGCTGTTGTCCCCAAATACCTTCTAATTATAAATGAAGGGAGGAATAGCAATATTATTTCTGAAAGCCCAGTTATAAGGCTAGTTTCAACATGGGAAATTTTTTTCTTTTTCTCCCTTTATTAGTAAATGATGCAGGGTTACAGAGTAATACAATATTGGCTTTTTCCATTATGCAAGCATTACATCACTTCTGACTACAAGTTCATCAACCCACAAGGTTCAACAGTGGAAATTTTTAAGATATTCAGCCATGGAAGATGGTTTCGAAAGTTAAAGAGTAAAGTAGTGGGAATGTCAAAGTAATAAATTAATTGTGAAATAATTTTCCCAATATTTGGTTATAATTTGACACTTTTTTTTTCTTTTAGGCTCATAGCTCTTCTGTAGGGGCCAATTAGAACCACTTGTGAAACATCTTTTAAGCTACCCATGCTCAGTCCCCCACGTTCCTTAATCCTCCATTGCCACCCTCTCCAGAAATTAACCACTATGCCAACTGTACTATTACTACTCAGTGTGTCTGACCTATACAGTGGGGACATAAAGATGCTAAGGCCTACTGTTTTAAGCTGAGTTCCAAGCTAACACATCATAGCACACTAGTATCAAGGGAACTTCTTTGTGGTACTAAGGGGATTGAAACCAGGGCCTTGCACATACTTTGCAAGCGCTCTACCACTTAGCTGCACCCTCAGCCCCTGTTTTATTTCTTATCTTGAGACAGGGTCCCACTAAGTTACACAGGCTGCTTCTGGCTTTGAACTTGCAATTCTCCTGCCTCAGCCTCCTGAGTTGCTGGGATTATAGGCGCACACCACTACAACAAGCTAGGGAACATTTTTGAAGACTGGAAAAGAGGTACAAAGTGAAATATGAAACTGATAAAAGTTATTCAGGCTCCTAGGAGGCACACATTGCTACTTACATAATGTAAAGGAAAAGAAAGGCACGTCTGTCACTTTTGTATAGCATAGTGCCAGCAAATTTCATGTTAACTTTAAATTTTGTAAACTTGAACAAATATGATAGGAAAATATTACAGAAGTCTTACATAATGCCAAATTGGGAAATAATACAATGCTCTAACTCAAAATTTTATTGAGAAATACTTCCTTTCAAAACTAGTGAGAAAATAAATTGAAAGTTTTAAGTTCTTACTACATCGTGCTACTATATTGGCAGGTAATGCGGCCTTCCCCCACACGTCTGTCAGTTTGCTGCACTGTGGGGGCTTGTGTGTTGCGATGAGGCTGAGAGCTCTGCCTCTGGTACCTCAGATATGAGCAAGGCTACCCATGGTGGACAGGTTTCAGCTGAGCTTCCAGACTAAGACAGACTAGGGAGTAGGACCTGGAGAACCACTCCCGAAACAACTAGCCATTGAAAACCCCATGAATAGCAAAGAAACACTGTCAGATATAGTGCAGGAAAATGAGCCCCCCAGGTTGGAAGGCACTCAAAAGACTACAGGGGAAGAGTGGCCTCCTCAAAGTAGAGTCTACCATGATGACGGAAATGGAGTAAAGCCCCAGGGACCTCCATTTGCTGATGTGGCATGACTCAAAATGAGGAAAAACAACTGTAAACTTCCATTAATAACTGGAACATGGAATGTATGTAGTATGAATCTAGGAAAATTAGAAATCATTAAAAGAGAAATGGAGCACATAAACATTGACATTCTAGGCATCAGTGAGCTAAAATGGGCTGGCATAGGCCATTTTGAGTCAGACAATCATATGGTCTACTATGCTGGGAATGATAAACTAAAGAGAAAAGGGGTTGCATTCAACATCAAAAAAGATATTTTGAGATCTGTCATGAAATGCAATGTTGTCAGTAATGGAATAATATCCATACACCTACAAGGAAGGCCAGATAATATGACTATTATTCTAATTTATGCACCCACCACTAAGGGGGGCTGGGATTTAGCTCAGTGGGTAGAGCGCTGCGCTGCAGTCTCTGAGGTCCTGAGTTCAATTCCCAGCACTGTAAAAATGGGAGAAGGACCTGGCAATCCACTCACAAGGCAATCCTGAAACAGTCAGCCATTGAAAACCCTATCAGGGTCGCTATGAGTCGGATACCGACTCGAAGGCACCTAACAACAACAACAACAACAACAACAACAACAACAACAACCACTAAGGCCACAAATGAAGATTCTATCAGATTCTGCAATCTGAAATAGATCAAACATGCACTCATAACATAGTGATAACCACTGGTGACTAGAATGCAAAGGTTGGAAAAAAGAAGAGGGCTCAGTAGTTGGAAAATATGGTCTTGGTGACAGAAACGAAGCTGGAGATCGCATGATAGAATTTTGTCAGACCAATGACCTTTTCATTACAAACACATTTTTTCAATATCATAAACGGAGACTATACACATGGACTTCACCAGATGGAACATATAGGAATCAAATTGACTACACATATATAAAGAGACGATGGAAAAGCTCTATACAAAATGTCAAAACAAGACCAGGTGCTGACTGTGGATCAGACCATCAACTTCTCATATGCAAGTTCAAACTGAAGCTGAAGAAAATTAGAACAAGTATACGAAAGCCATGGTATGACCTTGAGTATGCCCCACCTGAGTTCAGAGACCACCTCAAAAATAGGTTTAATGCATTAGACACAAATGATAGGAGACCAGAAGAGTTGTGGCATGACATAAAAGATATCATTCAAGAGGAAGCAAAAAGTTCTTAAAAAGACAAGAAAAAAAGAAAAGACCAAGTTACATGTCAAAAGAAACAGTAAAACTTGCCCTTGAACATCCATCAGCTAAAGTAAAAGGAAGACATGATGAAGTTAAGGAACTAAACAGAAGATTTCAGAAGGCAGCTCGAGACGACAAAAACAAATATTATAATGACATGTGCAAGGAGCTGGAGGCAGAAAACCAAAAGGGAAGAACATGCTCTGTGTTTCTCAAGCTTAAGGAAGTGAAGAAAAAATTCAAGCCTCGAGTGGCAGTGGTGAAAGATTCTACAGGGAAAATATTAAATGATGCAGGAAACATCAAAAGAAGATGGGAAGAATACACAGAGT
>VMDO01037297.1:0-14434 GCA_007922755.1 Pedetes capensis | reverse complement strand
AAAGGATAGGATAATTCACCAAAATATGAAAATAGTAAGTGCTAATAGGGGACTGCTTGAAATTCTGAAATAGTAGGACAATAACTTATTGTGTTTATCTGTGTTTATCTAGTATTATCTATTTAGTGGATCATTTTGTATGTCTATGATTGTTTTTCTTTTTATAAATGTCATAAAACTAGTGATCCTTTTTTAAAAACAATTTCTAATTTCTGATGTACAAGAAAAATAAGTGACCAACTGCTGCTACAGTGTACTATTCCAAAGCGTTATTATCTCTCCACAAAAGAGATAAACAATCCAATTTTTCAAGTAGAATAAAAAAGAGGAAGATGAATGTTATTTATTGGTATAACAATAGAAAACATTGAACAAAGATGGTAATAATTATTATAAGTTCTTACTGCAAAATGGAACAAAAAATGAGCACTATTTTCTAATTAAAAAAACAAATTGTGGAATAAAATATAATAAATAAGAAGTAGAGTTGGCAGTAAGCTACAAAAAGAATGCTCCTCCTTTTGCCTAGCATGGACAAGGTTCTGGGTTTTATCCCCAGATTGCACAAACAAAAACAAAAACAAACCTAAGAAATCAAATATCTGTGATATGTAAGTTGCCTGTGCTTCACCTAGGAAGGGAGTTTACAGAGAGCAGACTGAGGAAGGAAGATGAAGGTTCATTCAGACATGCAGATGGTAGCAGAATTCTGATTCCTGAGGTGAGATTACAATTTCCTAACACTCCTCTGGAGTTACATAGTTTCGATGATGCCTTCTTAGATGGGTAAACCTGAGGCTATATATTGTTCTTGAAAGATAAGTATTCCTAGACACGGAACATATTAGGTAGTTTACCTCATGGCTTTCTACAGACAGCAAGGTAGAACAAGGCTATTTTATTCTCATGGTGTCTTCAGGAGTTGCCAACCCTCAGCAGGATTTCTTTTGTTAGAAAAAAAGATTGACTATTAATGTAAGAATAAATAAATAAAATTTTAAGATATTCAACAATGAATTTTAAAAAATCTAATAAGTTAAGGCATCATTTGAAGGTTGTATGATTTCATATCAAGTGATAGGGTTGACAGTGGCAATTTAATTTCCTATAATAATACTTTGTTTTCTTAAAAAATGAAATGACAATTACCTAGCTTAACCAATGTTCCCTGTATAAATCTTTTCCCTGATTTCTATTTACTATTAGTATCTGCATCAGAGTGTCATTCTTAATGGAATTATATCCATATGAGTTCTATAAAGTGTAAAGTGCAAAAAAGTAAGTCAAGAGTAATTCCAAAGCAATAAAGATCATCTACTGCTGTGTTTCATTTTATTTTCTTAGACCCAGGAAGAATAAGGGCCTACTATTAAAGCAGAACTAGCATTTAGGTGGGCTGGGGTTTAGCTTAGTTGGCCTAGTGCTGCTCTGCATACTCTGAAGCCCTGGGTTCAATCTCTGGCACTGCAAAAATGGGAGAAGGACCTGGCAGTCCACTCCCAAAGAAATCCCAAAACAATCAGCCATTGAGAACGCTATGAGTAGCAGAGAAGTACTGACATAGTGCCAGGCATGGCACAGTGTCTGGGAGTGTTTCATTCTGTTGTACACAGGGTTATTATGTCTTGAACCCCACTCAACTGCATCTAACAACAACAAAGCATTTAGGCACACAGCAAGCACAAAGCCTGAGGGCTTTTCTTTCAGATTTAACCCATGGTGTCATCTGGAAAATGTGTCAGTTTCTCAGCTGAGACAAGAGAATGAAGGAATGAAATTGTTAGTGACCTAAAATAATGTCTGATACACACATAATTGTTTCTCTCATGTTACCGTGGTGTCCTCAAGGTCTCTAGCTTTCTTGGCTCAACATTACTGAGATCCCACAAGATAATCCTGCTCTGGATTCTAGAACTTTCAGTATTGATAGGATGTGAGGGGTTGGATATGGGGCACCCAATGCAGGTGTTGGTTTTCACCTGTAAACTTGAACTCTCACGTCTTCTCACCAGCTTCTCCAGCTCCTTTCTGAATACTTCATTTCACCGTACTGCTCTTTTCTTTCTTGTTTACTTCCACTCCCAAAACCCTTTCCATGATGCACCAAATTTAGGGACTAAGCTTTCTCTTCTCTTGTCATTGGAAAATTAAATTATCAACTTGTTTTTGTATATAGAACAATTTAATTTCTTATATCAACCTGGATATTGTCTCTTATAATCAAAAGGCCCATAAATAAGTGTTTTTCTAAACTAACTGTTTTTTTAAAAAATGTTTGGTCTCAGGAACTTCTTATACACTTAAAATACCGAAGGCCTTTAAGAGCTGGTTATATCTATTAATATTTATCCTACTAGGAATTAAAAGAGAAATATTGCTATGATCTGAATATTTGTGTCCTTCCCTCAAATTCATAACTCAAAGTCTAATCCCTAATGTTATAATATTATGAGATGAGACCTTGAGGAAGTGATTAGATCATGTGGGTGGAGGCCTCCTAAATGGAATTAGTTTCCTAATAAGAGTAGCAGAAGGGAGCTGCTTCAGTCTTTCCCCCATGTAAGGACACAGCACAAGGGTGCCATCTAGGAGATACAGAGTGAGCCCTCACCAGATGCGGAATTTGCCAGTGCGTTGGTTGTGGACTTGCCAGACTCTAGAACTATAAGAAATAAATTTTTGTTGTTTAAAAGCTACTCAGTTCATGGTATCATTGCTATAAAAGCCTTAATAGAATAAGACCTATATTTATACAGTATATTAGTTGATTTAAAAATGACAATAAACCTTCAGTAGCAAGTTGCATAAGTTCTAGAGATCTGGCATACAATACTGTGTCTATAGTTAACAATATCTTATTATGCACTTAAAAATTTGTTAAGAGGCTAGGTCTCATGCTAACTGTTCTTACTATAGTAAAAAATTAACAACTCATTTCAGTTTAACATGAACAATATATTTTTATGGAAAATAACTATTTTCCATAACAAAATAATTTAGTGAGAACAGTGGCATGGTTGTATATTTTCAATAATATTTTGGAAATATCTTTTAATAGAAGACAGTGGATTCTCATTTCTGCTTCAGTCAAGCTATTGTAATATCTTGTTCTGCTATTATGAAAATATTTTTGACCTTACAGATGCCCCCCAAGTGTCTCAGGCTTACACATCATAAATTCAGAGCTGGTTGTTCTACATCAAAGACTTTACTACACTCTTCTTTTACCTTTAATCAAATAGACAACTGGAAAAAGATCAGAAATTTGAATGTATATGATGAAAATCTGGTTGAAATTTCAAGAGTATGGGAAGTATTTGAAGAAATATGTGAAGAAAACACTTGGGGAAGAGCAGTTAGTTCTGCTTTGGTGGCACACATGAATTCCTAAAAAGCACCAAGCTATGCAAAATATTGCTATAAAAAGCATAGTGTCTATAAGAAAATGAGTTTAAGGAAATAGTATTTTAAAACTTCTCAGTGACACATGAAAACTGAGATAGTAATCTAAATTAAAAGCAGAAATCTAGTAAAAAATATAGCACAGTTTTATACATTAAATAGTTAAGAAAGGAATAAATACAACAATAAATACAACATTTTACCTTAAGGAAGACTTGAAATTTGATTGTGGAGTTGAATGTCTTTGTGTCCACCAGGCTGGCCCCTCTGACTCCCAACCCCACCACTCTGTGGGCCAGAGGGACAGAACAAAGAGAGATGAAGAGAGAAAAAGGAACAGAGAACACAGAAGGAAAATTCAAAATAGACTAAGAGGAAGCAGGAAAAGTAAACAGAGAGGCAGTTGGGGGACATGTGCCCTTGGTAGTTGGAAAGATTGTCCCTTGTGGGTTCTTATGAAGGGTTGGTGAGATGAAGGTGTGAGATTGAATGCATTGTAGTAACACTAGATGTGGATGGCTAAAGCCAATGTCCTTGTGAGATGGATGCCTGATTGTCTGGATTTATAAGGAAAGAAATGTAATATATTTTCCTTATCCATGGCAAAGTTTATGGCTGACATCCCTACAATGAAGAACAGATTAATCAGGGAAAAGTATAACACATTTGTTTTAAATGGAGCTGGCTTTTTAAAGAACTGTGAGTGTGGTGGGGAAGGCCTGAGGGCTTCTAGTAGAGTGTGGTTCTATAGCTCAGTTGGTAGAGCACTGCCCTGCACTCTCTGAGGTCCTGGGTTCAATCACCAGCACTGTAAAAATGGGAGAAGAACCTGGCAGCCCACTCCTGAAACAATCAGCCATCAAAACCTTATGTATAGTAGAGAAACACTGATACAGTGCTGGGCATGGCACAATATTGGGTTGGACCCGACTTGATGGCACTAACAACAACAACAACAGTAACAACAAAAACAACATGGTCTCGATTCAGGCTAAGGAGGTAGCACTTTCATCCATCATTGCTTTTCCACCATCAAAGTATAAATATTAGTACAGTGAAAAAGATCAATAATGTCTTAGTATTTTTATGAAAAAATTTCTGACCTTACATAGTCCCCCAAAATATCTCAGGGCTTACATACCATAATTTGAGAGTTGTTCTGCATCAAAGGGCTTACTATACTTGTCTTTTCCCTTCAATTATGTAGATAACCAGAACCAACTCAGAAATTACAAGGTTAATTGAATAGCCTTAACCATCCACAGAAAAATGTTAAGGTAAAACTTTCTAGGTTAATACACCTGTAAATTTCTTTTTGATAAGCTGTCTTAGAAAGTGACAAGGAGGATAATAGAATATCTTTTCTTATAGTAAGAACAGATAGTTACAGGATTTAAAAAAGTTATGCAGAAAAAATGTTACATGTGCATATTTTAAAAATTTGATCTAAAATTATATTTTAATGGCATATAGATAGTATGTCATTACATTGATGAGTTGTATTTCTTAAAATCGATGTTTCAGAATGTCAGTTTATGGTCAGAAAGAGGCTCATGAATAGTATTTTGAAGTGCCACAGTCTTATAAGGCCCCTAAGACCATCTGTTATGTCAATAGACCGTCTAGGAAATACTATGTGGAAGCTGGAAATAGTAGGAAAAAGTAGCCCAAGACTTCTTACATAAGAAAGACACACAAAAAAGAACAATTTCGGCAATTTTTATTTTCTGTTCCAGATACTCAATAATATCTACCCTATCCTGAATAATTTCAATTTATGTCCTATACTAAGGAAGGATTGTCTAAATTCCCATAGATTGCCACACAGATTTGTAAGGATTTTTGTCAAGAAGCTAGAAGCTGAAAAGAACATATGGCTTATGTCTAGCATAATGTAGTCCATGTGTTTGTCTCACATTTACATGAGCCTTGTTTAGTGAAATTTTCTCTGTGTTCTCAATTCACTGAATAATGTGTCTTTTCACATTTGTTAAAAGAGAATTAGAGAAGAGAATGAGGAATAAGAATTTGAGATGCATAATGTTCATTAATATCACATTTAAATGAGGTGTATGCATTATTAGCAAGAGAAATTTCCTTTTAAAATTAGAAAGTTGATATCTAGGATTAGGTTTAGTTGCAACAAACCAATAAAATATATCCCAGAAGTAATACTGGTTTAAACACAACAGAAGCTCATTTCTTTCTCACATGAAACAAGAACTGTTGTTAGGTATCATGGAGTCGAATCCGACTCATAGCAACCCTGTGTACAACAGAATGAAACATTCCTGACACTCTGCCATGCCCAGCACTATGTCAGTGCTTCTCTGCTATTCATAGGCTTTTCAATGACTTATTGTTTCATGATTGTTTTCCGGAGTAGATGGCAAATCCTTTTTCCATTTTTTGAGGTACTGGGTATCAAACCTAGGACCTCAGAGAATGCAGAGTAGCAGTCTATCAACTGAGCTTAACCCCAGCCTAAAACAAGCCTGCAAATTGGCAATTCAGAAATTGTGCAAATGTCTACTCTGAAATCAAACATCCTGGCTTTTCTATTTATTCTCTAGACCTCAGTATATAGTTTTATCTTCAAGTTCACCTCATAATTTATTAAGACTCCTAGGGCTCCAGATATCATCTACATTCTAGACAAGCAATAAGAATAAATGGAAGATTATCATTTCTTTTTAAGGAGACCCACTTGGCATTTTTGCAAACAGCTCATTGACCCAAATTTAGTCTCAGGGTTTAATCAACTAACAGCAAAGGAAAATACAAAATTTTATTTTCTAGCTGGACACATGGATACCTGGAACAAAATTATGGGAGCTATATCTCTGCCAAAGGAATAGTCTTTGAGTTTACAAACAATCTGGAAATTTTCATCCTAAATATTCAAGTTAAGTAATATTTTAAGTATTGGAAGAAATATGTTTACAATGCTAATTAAAAGCATAACTTCAGACCACAAAATTGAACTTAGAACTAAGCGATGAGATAGTTTTAAAATCTGAGAGCCATATACTAATAAACGGTTGAGCTTTAATCTTTAAAGATAACAACTCTACCTTTCCTTAGGTTGTGCAATCAAAAATAAAAAACAAAAACCAAAAGACTTGTGGTCTCATGGTGGTAAATTATATTTAAAAATATATTAAATACTGGAAGATTACTAAACAAAAAATCTGAGAGATGCACTAAACTCCTGATAAAACAATGTGTTATCCTTATGAATACAAACTGTTGCTGAAAAATGAAGGTACAAGTTACTCTTCATCTGTGGAGATGTTAGTTTTATTGTTTTTATTGCACAGCTTCAGCATTGGAGAATGGACTTTTGGAAATCATAAGGTTTTTATCAGACAAAAAGATAAGAGATTGATTCCTCCCTCCCTTTGAAATGGAAAACCTATCAAGGTAAGTACTAATCCTGGCTTCTGATGTAAATTACACAGAGACATTTACTAATGAATATTTTTACCATACTGAGCTCAATTAAAATGTTTGGATGATATTCCAGGACAATAAGGTGACAGTAACAGAGTCAAATTTACTTAAAATTTTTAAATAAAAGGAAAAGCAGTTATTGAAAATCAAGAGATAGGCAATAATGACTTTCTAGTTGTTATTAGGTGCCGTGGAGTTGGTGTCCGACTCATAGTGACCCTACGTACAATAGGCAAAACACTATTGTCAGTGCTTTTCTGTTATTCATAGGGTTTTCAATAGCATATTCATTTTTCGGAGTGGGTTGTCAGATCCTTCTCCCAAGCCTACGGTAGCTGGTGTTCCCAGACAGTCTCTCATCCAAGTACTAACAAAGCAGGACCTTGATTAGCTTCTGAAATCTGAGGGGATTGGATGACACAGTCCTATGGCTGCAGTAGGGATGATCTTTTCAAATCTCTTTTGATATCAATAGAAGTACATGACATGTACTTAGCATAATATGAGCATTGCAATATTTAGAACTTTGTTGCTATTCGTATTTTTAATAATATTCTTTAAGATGTGATAGTAGAAAAGTCAGAATTTTCATGTACAACTTGACAAAAACACTTAATGCATATGTCTCTCTCATATATATATTTCACACACACATATAGTGTACTAGGTCTCACAATAATATTTTATTCTAGCTTTTGAGACATAATGATATGAACCCTAAATTCAGAATGACTGAAAGTCACCAAGATGGAGTATTGTTAATTTTATATGTTGAATACTACAATAATTTTCCACATTAACTCAGAATGAATTGAGAATTAAGAAATTGTATTTTGTATTTTTTTGAGAAAATTACCCTCTTTTAGGTTAGTTTATTTAATGTACCTTGTAATAACAGCTTTATTTTAGGCCTTCAAAAATACTGGATGAAGGGGCAATTTACTTAGAATACTCCAGAAACTATAAAAATGTTGCCCTGGGGTGTTCTCTTTTGATTATATATGCATATTACATTTTTCAACTGCCTTTCTTATGAGGTATTAATTTGTACTTGGACTATTTTATGTCCTTGATAACTTGATTGATTTTGAGCAAAGTCAGTAGAACATAGATTCTTTGCTTAAGTAAAATTCAATAGAAAGGCTTTCACCTGACATCAATTAGATTTTATTGAGAGTTTGATGTAATTCCTTTTGATATAATATATGATTTCATTAATAATGAAAATAGGAGTATACATCACACTCTGAAATGAATTATGATCGAAGCTAGATAGGATTCTAAAATCATTCAAGTACCAACTCACTTCAATTTCAATTAACTTGGTAAGTAATCATAACTTAAATATACACTGTGCGTGTCCATAACATATCTATTGTGATATTATTTCTTACTAACAACCTCAAAAATTATTGAAACTTTTGACATGATAGAATTATCTGCCATGGTGTGGAGCAGTTGGGAGTGGCTGGGATCTCCATAGTCACATGGGACATGAGTAACAAGAAAAAGAGGATTGGAGTGCATGACAGGGAGAGGTGGAAACACAGAACACACAGCAGATTCCAGAAAACTCAAGTCAAAGGTACAGATGATGGTGTACAAAGTTTGTGTCTATTGATGATTTTCTGCTGTGCTCATTTCCTCTACGTGGACAGGGAGTTTACCTGGCAGGAATATAAGCCACAAGTACTTGTGCTATGGGAGGGGATAAGGGATAGGAAGGACTGGACTAGAGTAACCAGAAGTAGTATGGTCATGTCATCACTAGGAATACACATAAGAATCACCTACAAAGCTTGGTAAACACCCGCTGTATGACTGTGTAGGTCCAGGACAGGGCTCTGGAATGTATTTCAAAATCCACAGAGATTTTGTATCTGGTCCCTGGTGAGAACCATTATGTAAAACAGAGTTCAGTCTGGGATAACAGAATTTCTGATATACCTAACGACCAGGATCAGAAAGGCAGAGATCGGAAGTCTAGGAGGTAAAGGGAAAATTACAGAGTAGTGTTAAGGTATCTCAGTGGATGTTTCAGAACAATTATGGACATACATTTTTTAAACAATGAAGCAATGTTGAGTTTGTTGATTCTTTTTGGAGGCTGGCCACATATCATAGCAATGAGTACACCAGTCTTCGGCTATAGAGCTCATTGAGACATGAGGACACAGTTGATACTTTTGTTGTTGTTGTTAGGTGCTGTCGAGTTGGTATCCAACTCATAGCGACCCTTGGTACAACAGGGGAAACACTATTGTCAGTGCTTCTCTGCTGTTCATGGGGTTTTCAATGGCAGATTGATTTTTGCGAGGGGGTTGCCAGGTCCTTCTCCCAAGCCTACAGTTTCTGGTGTTCCTAGGTGGTCTCCCATCCCGGTACTAACCAGGCCTGACCCTGCTTAGCTTCCGAGATCTGACGGGATCGGATGCCACAGGGCTACGGCTGCAGGTAGTTGATACTAGAGAGGTAAAATATTAGTGTGTGTGTTTTGTAGAAATCTAATGGTCAGCAATGGGCAAATTTTAACCATGCCTCTGAAAAATTCAGACAAACAGCTTTGGGGATTTTTATTATGAGTTATGGGGCTCCAATCGCTCAAAGAAGTCATAGATAAAACATTTTTTTTTTTTTTGAGAAAGAAATGGGAAGAGTAAATCAAGAAACATATTTCAGTGATAATATCCAATGGCAAAAATGGACAAGAGATATGAACAGACAATTCATAGAAAAGACACTAATGTCAAGAAAGATCACAAACGCCAGGCACGGTGGCACACGCCTATAATCCCAGCGGCTCGGGAGGCGGAGGCAGGAGGATCACAAGTTTGAGACCAGAGGCAGTCTGTGTAATTTAGCAAGACCCTGTCTCAAAAAGTAAAACAATTGGGCTGGGGACGCAGTTCAGTGGTCCAGCTCTTGCAAAGCATACAAGCGCGAGGCCCTGGGTTCAAACCCCAGTACTGAAAAAAAAAAAAAAAAAAAAAAAAAGAAAGATCACAAGATGCCCAAACTTTCTGATACTAGCAAAAATAAAGTATGAAGATAACTTTTTAAACTATCAAATTGGCAAAAATTAAAAAGTGATAAGGTCTTTGTAAATTTCCTATGTCTGCTATAATAAATTACCACAAAATGGGTGATCTTAAAAAACTCAGATTTACTCTATTTCAATTCTGGAGCCCAGAAGTCTAAAATCAGTTACACTAGAGCAAAAGTCAAACTATTAGCATGGCTGATTCCTTGTGAAGGATCTAGAAAATGCTAGAGGAGAATTGGTTTCTAGCCTTTTATAGGTTCTGGAGACCACTGCTTTCCTTCACTTGTCACTTCTCTCCATTAATTACATCAGTCTCTTTGTTGTCGCATCTCCTATTTCTGTATCAAATATTTTTAAAATAAAGACACATGTGATTGTACTTGGGGCCCACACAGACAACCTAGAAGAATCTTCTGAATTAAGCATGCATACTTTGCCTCTAGCTTCTTTCTCTTAACATGAAGTTCATTGATTGATGCTACAGTTAATTTACTTACATCGGCATATGGTATTACATTGTATGGAATACACCACTATTCAGTCTATTTTAGTATTGATGCAAGTATGGATTGTTTGGATCTTTAACTATTTTAAAATATTTCTAGTGCATTTCTCTTCTAATTCGTAGTTTTTACCTTTTCTTGAAACACTTATCAGGTATTTTGGAGGGGAGTAGAAGAAAGATAGGAGAAAAGAAACAGGAAATGACTGACTCCATCATGGTTATGGAATTTCTCTTTGGGGTGGTGAAAATGTAAAATTGAAACTAAAATCCATTAGATTGTATGCTTTAAGTGGATGAATTAATATGTAAATTATATCTCAATAAAGCTGTTTGAAAAATAGTTCTTCTGTGGTCTCCTGGTCTGCCAAACCCTACTTGCCTGCAATTTTAATGATTTTAGGTCTATCATCTTGTGTGTATGTGTATGTGTGTGTGTATTGTACTGGGGCCTGAACACAGGACCTCACACACTTTTTGTATGCGCTCTAACACTGAGCTGCACTCCCACCCCCTTTTTATTTTTTAACTTGAGACAGGGTTTCCCTAAGTTACACAGGCTGCCTTTGGAGCTGAACCTGCGATCCTCTTGCCTCTTCCTCCTGAGTCACTGGGATTACCGGAGTGTGCCACCACACCTAGCAGGTATATTATCTTTTGAAAAGTGCAAGCCAACCAGGCACCAGTGGAGAAGCGTTTTACATCTTCCTTATTCTGAGTAACATGACCATACTTGTTTTACTCTTCTTTTTGCAGTATTACGAGGTAGAACCTGTGGTCCAATCCCATCAGATCTCGGAAGCTAAACAGGGACAGGCCTAGATAGTACTTGGATGGGAGACCACCTGGGAACACCAGATACTGTAGGCTTGGGAGAACGACCTGGCAACCCACTCCCAAAAATCAATCTGGCATTGAAAGCCCTATGAATAGCAGAGAAGCACTGACAAAGTGTTTCACCTATTGTGCATAGGGTCACTATGAGTTGGATACCGACTCGATAGCACCTAACAACAACAACAACAACATGAGGTAGAACCCAGGGCCTCGCTAATGCTAGGTAAGTACTTCACCACAGAACCACACCTCCAGCCCCTTTGTTATTTTTAATTTAATTTAATTTAATTTTTATTGAGACAAGGCCTCATTAAACTGTGCAGGCTCTCTCACCTGAAACTCATGATCCTCCTTGCATTCAGCCCCTGAGTCACTGGGATTACAGGTGTATGCAACAGGCCTGACATGACCATGTATCCTTTAGCATTTAGTGTCACAACAGTGATGTCCACTATGCTTTGTTCTTTCTTTGCTGGTTGTTATCTCATGAATCCACAAATCTCTTCAGTGTTCCATCTTCTCCATAGCTTTTGTCACACACTATAGATGTTACTTTACCACTTTCCTGTGTGGCTTCATGTGCAGATCAGCACATTTTTTTCTGCCTTTTTCAGAATAACTGTCATTGAAACAGTACTTGAAATCATGCCTGAAAGAAGTTTATCAAACATAGGTATTTTCTCCATAGGCATGTTGTAGCCTTCTGTACTTCTGTATTGAAACAAACAAACAAACACAAACACAAAAACGAACAAAAAAGGGAGAGGGAAATAGGGCACTAAACAGACTGCAAAAGGGGCCTGAAATGAGAAGGCAGAACGTGACCTTGCTCAGTCTCACCTGGGAAAATGCATGTTGAGTGACTTAGCATATCTGTGGACGACCATGAAGGTGCTGAGAGAATTGGCTTTAGGATTACAAATAAGTGTTAGTGAATAGGCAGATTTGCAGATACAAAAATCTCTGAATAGTAGAGGTTGACTGGATTTGAGATTTCCTAAAAATGAATTCAGGAATTGAGATTTTTGTGTCACCAAAATGGCTTAAAGCTGGGATATCATCTTTGTAAAGGCTATGAGTTCTAGGGCACTTTTATTCTAGCAGTGCATCTTTTTGAGGTTCCAACCCAAACTATGGAGGGCTCTGGTATCCAGGTTTCTTTCCTCCTATCTTTGAAGATATCAAGAACACTTCTCAGGCCCTTTTCCTGGAATTGGCCACTGGCCTGAAGGTAAAAATTTCCAGACTTTCTCCTCTGGTTTTCTCTCCTGTCCTGGGTCTTGACTCAGCAACTCTTAACTAATAACATGTTTTCTAAATTTATTCTATCTGGATCACTTTCATATCATCCCCAGATGACAATTAATAAGATTAGATGATGTTATTTTTTTAAAAATTTAGACTGCACAGTATGCTCTTACATTTTTATGAGTTGATTTTATTAGGCACACAGGGAAAGAGCACAGGACTGGAATTGAGTGTGGTTCCTTCTGAGTAGTATAGACATTTGGTTTTCAGTCCATCTGGGAAGAGGTCAGAATAAGGCTTGTGAGATAGTATTTATTTATTTATTTATTTATTTATTTATTTATTTATTTATTTGCAGTACTGGGGATTGAACCCAGGACCTTACTCTCTTAGGCTAGTGCTCTACCAGTGAGCTACATCCCCAGTCCAGTAGTTGATGATTCTTTAGATTAACATGAGTGATCATTTTGCTCTGAGAAATAGAGTGATTTTGGTGATGTTGGTGGATAAAGTAATAAACCACTCTAGGTCTTATGAGAAAATCAAGATTAAGGAGGTAACCCAGCCTGGAATCTCAGACAGGTCTGGGTGGGCAATGATTGTTAAATACCGCTACATTGATTTGCCTTTTATTGCACCTTTAGCAACCCATTGCCTGCAGCTGTACCACTGTTGCATCCAATCCTGTCAGATCTCAGAAGCTAAACAGTGTTGGACATGGTTTGTACTTGGATGGGATACTGCCTGGAAACACCATGTGCTATAGGCTTGGGAGAAGGACCTGGCAGCCTACTCCCCTACCAAAATAAAACAACAACAACAAAAACAATCAGCCATTGAAAACCCTATGAACAGCAGAGAAACACTGACAATACTGTTTCACCTGTTGTATGTAGGGTTGCTATGAGTCAGACAGACTCGATGGCACCTAACAACAACAACAACGACAAGTAACTCATCATTAAATTCAATAATATAGGATGGGTTATGTCATGGGGAATTTGGGATGCAACCATTCCATTCCATTCCTGTGGCTTCTAAGATGGGAGTGCAGCATGCCCCAGTAAGAGTCAGCAAAACCCAACACAGCAGGGCCTCACAACAACCATCTCAACAAGGCAGCATGATGAAAAAAAACATCAGTTTCCTCAGGCTGTTCTAACAAAGCACCAAAAACTAGGTATCTTAAAATAACACAAATGTATTGTTTCATAGTTCTGGAAGTTAGTCCTAAATCAAGGAGTCATCAAGGCCATACTTTGTATGATGGTTCTCTGAGAGAATTCTGCCCTTTGTCTTTCAGTTTTCTGATGCTTTTTGTCAGTCTTTGGTGTTCCTTGGCTTGTAGTTCATCACAACTGTGACATGGCTTTCTTCTCCCTAGATGTTTTCGTGTGTGTGTGTGTGTGTGTGTGTGTGTGTGTGTGTGTGTGTGTATGTCTCCATCCAAATTTCCCCTTTTCATAAGGTTATAAGTCATTGGATTAGGACCCATTCCAATGAGTTCATTATAACTTGGTTAAATCTTCAAAGACCTTATTTCCAATAAGGTCAAATTTTGAGGTACTAGGGGTTATGACTCCCATGTGTATGTCAGCTCAGTATCCTGTGGGAGCTTGCATGTTGCTGTGACGCTGAAAGCTATGCCACCAGTATTTTAGATAGCAGTGGGGCCACCCATGGTGGACAGTTTTCAACTGAGCTTCCAGATAACACAAACTAGGGAGAAGGACCTGTCAGCCCACTCCCAAAACAATTAGCCATTGAAAACCCTATAAATAGCAGAGAAGCATTGTCAAATATAGTGCCAGAAAATGAACCCTCCCCCCAAGACTGGAAGGTATTCAAGAAACAATTGGGGCAGAGTTGCCTCCTCAAAGTAGTAGCTGTTGTTAGGTACTGTCAAGTGTCAAGTTGTGTCTGATTCACAGCAACCGTCATAGGGTTTT
>VMDO01037296.1:0-14414 GCA_007922755.1 Pedetes capensis | reverse complement strand
CAGAGAGACCCTGTGTCAAAAAGTAAAAATATGGGCTGGGGGCACAGCATGGCGGTCCAGCACCTACAAAGCGAATAGGCGCAAGACCCTGGTTTCATACCCCCATACAAAACAACAAAATCAAAAAAACAACAAGAAACAACCATACCAAAACAAAACAAAACAAAAACCCATGAAAAAAAATCAAAACAAAAACAAAACAAAACCATGCATACACGCTCACACACACTTATTAAACACTTCTACTCAGGTGCGGTGGTGCACGCCTGCAATCCTAGCGGCTTGGGGGGCGGAGACAGGAGGACCACAAGTCCGAGATCAGAGGCAGTCTGTGCAACCCAGCAAGCCCCTGTCTCAAAAAGTAAAAAAAAAAAAAAAAAAAAAAAAATGGGCTGGGGGCGCAGCACAGCTTTCTGCTTACTTGGGAGACCACTTGGGAGAACCAAATCCTCTTGTGGGTGGGATGATATTCAACCCCCCCAGAGAGAGTCTGTAGTAGGTCTGCCATGCACAGCAATTGCGCTAGAAACTGTTCTTATTGTGTCTAATTGTCCCGCAAGACTCTGCCAGAAAGGAGCACTCTGTCTGCGTGGTGCTCAGCCTCCTCCACAGACCTCACCTTTCTCCACAGTGCGGTGGGATGACTTAGTATCCCCTCTGGTGTGTCTGGGGTCCAGGCATATGTGTGCCCGTATGTCTGTGGAGATTGCGTCTGCATGACTGTCCTGCCACAAAAGGAGAGAGGGAGCCGCGTTTCAGCTCTGGATGTGTACTGCTGGCACTGGTTTCCCACCGCCACAACAGGAGGGAGGGTGCAGTTCCGTGCTGACTCACCCAAAAACTTGCAGTTTGTGTCCCGTGGGCAGGGTGACAGTGTGATGTCAAGGTTGCATGCTGTGTTGGGTCCGGCTCCCCTGGGTGTGTGGGCAAAGTCCCCTCCAAGTCTCCAGGATTCTATCCTGCCATCTTGTCCTGTGCTGTAGTCGCGCTCGGAACTTCACCGATGGTGGTGAACTGCTCCGCCAGTTTCCGCTGAAAAGGATCTCCCTGGCCGCGCGCGATTTAGCTGCCTCCACAAGCCCCCGACCTCTCCGCAGCACAGTGGGGTGATTTGGGCTCACCTCTGATGTGTCTGGGATCCGGGCATATGTGTGCCCAATTTTCTGTGGAGTTCGCGACTGTAGGCCTGACCCGCCGCAACAGAAGGGAGGGGAGCCGTGTCTTAGCTCTAGACGCGGATTGCTGGCACCGGCTTCCCCGTTCGCTCCATGGCCGCTATGGAGGGCGTTTGTGGGCCCCCTCGTGCGGTGACTCACCTAGGATCTGCAGTCTGTGTCCCGCAGGCGTGGTGAGAGTGTACTGCCAAGGTTGCACTCCATGTTGGGTCCAGGCAGTGGGTGCGTGTGCGCAAAATCCCCTCCAAGTCTCTGGGATCCTATCCTCTGTCTGTGTGATGGCGAAATGTCGGTGGTCCCGCTGCTGGCCACTGTGTAGCTCCTCTGAAGACTAATCCTTGATTTCAGTGCACACTTAGTTTCATTCTCTATCTCTCAAACTAAATTATCTCTGTTTCTATTTATTCAATTGGCTTTTTTAAACCCCTAATTGAGGCTTCTTATTGCTCCGGAACAGAAGGTGTGTGTTATCTCTCCGCCATCTTGACTCCGCCCCCCTATATACCTATGTTGTTGTTGTTAGGTGCCGTCGAGTCGGTATCCGACTCATAGCGACCCTCATAGGGTTTTCAATGGCTGTTTCGGGATTGCCTTGGGAGTGGATTGCCAGGCCCTTCTCCCTATATACGTATAGATACATGTATATATGTATATGTACATATATACATATATATGTACATATACATATATACATATATATGCATATATACATACATATAGACACATGTGTGTATGTGTGTGTACATATATATATATATATATATATATATATATGCACACAAACTCTGGCCTTGACTCTATTGCTACACTTAGGCCATTTCTCCCTCCATAGCCAAAACCTAACAAATTTTGGTACTATAATACAGAAATAAACCAAATTTTTATTGTTAGGTTTTGGCTATGGACAGAGAAACGGCCTAAGTGTAGCAGTAGAGTCAAGGTCAGAATAACTTTGTGCATTTAATCCCCTTTATAGTTCATCTACAGTAGATTTCCCATCCCTCATTCTATGTTAAGACCTTGCTTCTAGGTTCCCTGCATTATAACAGTTGGCGTTTATCCAGAAATTTTCAACTAGTAGAGCTATTAGTCTGAATAAAACTAAGGTGGGTCCACAGAAGGAAATACATCCCAGAATACATTTCTAAGCCAAATGTAAATTAGTTAAGATTCTTTCCCCTCCCCTCACCCAACTTTATGTAAGTCATTTCCTTTCTACGTAACACCATAGAAAATTAACAGATTCTGAATGTATTTTTTATAGGAGAAGGATGTGGCAATCCACTCCCAAAGAAATCCTGAAATAAGCAGGCATTGAAAACCCTATGAGGGTTGCTGTGAATGAGACCCAACTTGACGGCACCTAACAACAATAAATATGTTATTTTAATTTCCATAAAATGTTTAAGTTGTAAAAAATTTGACCAGTGAGGCCTAGCCGAGTTCATCCTTAAGCAATTATATTGAAAGAGATGCCAAAGCATCCCCCTCCAACTGTTCTAGTGATCCTTTCTCTGGCTAATATTCTGAGCAGTCTTTCCTGGAGGAGCCTCAAAGTCTTGGTTTGATAATTGGTTTGACAGATTTGTTTTTTTGTCCTGTCCTTCAGCCATTAGGTACTTACATTGTGAAATCTGTCTCCTGTTGGCACTTCTTTCTGAATTTAGGCTGTCCTGTTATTGTTGTTAGTTTGTGCATTAGCAGAATCTATAGCTGTCCTTGGGGTAGGTGAGTCAAGGTGATTGCCCTGGGCTCCTTATTAGGGGGATACAGTTATTATTGGCAGGTATACAATAATTCAGCAGGTGGACACAAGGGAAGTGGCCTTTGCCAGTATATGCCAAAAAATACACAAGGCTCATTTAAAATCAGTTCTTAGCCTTACTCCTCCTGCTGGCACCAAGTCATAAACAGTGCCCAGAAATGTCCTTCTTCAAGTCTATCTATATGTGTATGACTGAGTCTCCCCATTTAAAAGCTGTTTTCTATTTACTCTAACTTCAGTTCATTGGATACTAATGTGGGATTTGGGGCAGGAAAGCACAGAGGATGATTTGTCATCAATGCTCCACTGAAAAACCTTAGCAATATTATAGATTTATCTACCAGCACATATATTGAATACAGAGTGAAAATATGGCTTTTCCTGAACAATTTCCTTATAGCAAAGAAGTTTAGAAAGCAATCTGTGCTGCAAAATTTCAAAGAGATAGGGTAGTATGGGTCATGTTCTTTGGTGTACATGGTAAAGCCAAAGAATGGCTTTGGCTCCTAGGACTATTTTGGCCTCTTAGCTATAAATATAATGGTTTGACGAGACACCACAAGCATCTCAAATCATTTATCTTGGCTTAGGAAAGGAACTCAACGTTTGGTTTTACAGTATTTTTACCACATTGTTGATGTTCTGAGCCAATAGGGACTAGTGGATAACATTAGACTGTGGTATTAGAGTCAGCATTGAGTATTGGCTTCACATCTTATTTATGTGATCTTGAGCAAGTTAATGTTCCTCTTTGAGCCTTAGCGCTCTTGTCATGAAGAGTAATACTGTGGTTTGGATATGTTTTGTGCCCTCAGAAACTCATCCCCAGTGAAATCTAATCCCCTTTATAAGATATTAAGAGCAGGGCCCAAGAAGGGTATTTAAGAGGTGGTTAGTGCTCCACTCTTATGAAAAGATTAATACATTCATGTGATTGATGGATTAATGGGTTAATGAATTAATGGGTTATATCTTGAGGGGGTCTATTATAAAAGCTGGTTTAGCTAGTTCAGTGCTTCCTGCCTCTTACCAAGTAATGCCCTACTGCCTCTACAGGATTCTGCCAGCAAAAAGCCTATCACCAAACGTGGCTCCTCAACCTTAGACCAGAAGGATGAACCCCAAATAAACCTCTTTTCTTTATAATTTACTAAGTCTTTGCTATCATTTTATTAGCATCAGAAAAGAGACCAAGACAAGTAGTAATACCAACTGTTTTTATTGTGAAGCATAAGTGTGATAATATATAGAAAGCAATTAGCTTAGTGTCTGTCTCATAGCAGTTCCAGTGCTACTACAAACTAGAAGCACATGCCTGTAATCCCAGCATCTGGGAGACTAAGGCAGGAGGATCACAAGTCCAAGGTCAGGGGGAGCCTACACAAATTAGTGAGACTCTGCCTCAAAAATAATGAATGAATGAATGAATGAATAAGGAGCTTGGGGTGCAACTCAGAGGTAGAACACTTGCCTAGCATGTGTGAGGTCCTGGGTTCAACTCCACTAGTACTGAAAAAAAAAAAAAAGAATCATAGTACCGCCAATGCTAGTACACATAGTAGCTGTTAGTACTTGTGGAAATACTAAAGTAGTAATATTAGAGCTATTATTTTGGAGTAGTAGTAGAGCTATATTACTTTTATTCATTCTCAGCTCGATATTTCAGTGATTACTAAGTACAGCTTACTGGATGTCATGGTAAAAGCCACTTTACTTGTGTTTCCTTGGAGAAATAAAAAAAAAGCAAATGTGTTTGGCTCCTTTTTAATTTTAAAGTTTAGGATTTTTTTTAAAAAGTTTAACCATGGTTGTTATTTAAACTTTTCTTTTCCCCATATGAATTTGTTTTATGGATTGAAAAATCACCATAGGGTTTACACTTTTTCCTGAAAGTGAAACTAAAGTCGCTGGTCTGACAAAACACATATGAAAAGTTAGTTGAAGGAAAAAGTTGCTCTATTTTAGCATTTATATTCCCAAATGCCAAATGTAAATGTAACTAGCCAGTAGAACTTTCTTCCCCAAATGGAAAGCTCATCCACAAGATATGCAAGCCAAGCAAAAGTCAGGCGTCTGGTACATACCAAGAGTCTAACTCTAACATTATTCTGCAGAAGAGAGGGCTGAAAACTCAAATAGTTAGTTTGTACCCAATGGGATTCAATTTATGAAGACATGGAAAGACTTCAACATAAAAATTACAAGATAGTGTATAACATGGACTTGAGGGCAACATAAAGTCATTATTTTATTTTAGTATTTGACAAATATTTATTGATCACATAACTCTGGAAAGGCATTAAAGCAAAATTGCTGATATATTTTCAGTGTCTCCTATTTACCCCAGTGATAGAAACGTTATGAAATTTTGTTGTAAGTATTGATACTAGAGTTTGGCTTCCATTGCTTTTGTAATTATAAGTGGTACATGTTCAAGGGGCCAATAGCTTTAAAAACATCTCCTTTACCATTGACCTTTAATGAAATTTGCAGCAGGATTTTTTCGTGCATCCTCTGTTTCCTTACTTTTGGAATTTTAAGAGTTAAAACTGAAAAGGAATTATTCCAATCCTACTGAGGCAGACTGCATTACTTCAGAAAAGGTATTAGTCACTGTGATTTAAAATGATTTAAAACATAATTAAAGGTACTTGTAGGGAAAAAAAGTCAAATGTAAATAGTGAAATATCAAACTAAGCCTAGCAGGCATGGTCTTTGTCTTATATAACTTCTATGTTTGACACATCACTTAACCTTGAACATAGTAGGTGACCCCTCCTTCAAAACTATAGTTTGTTTCAGGAACTATCCCCAGTGTGAGGCAATCATATATAATTGTTGATCCATAACCATGTGCCTGGAAGCTGGTCAAAAGAACTTATAATCTTTCTGCTGTTACAAATGATTATAAAGTATGCATTTTGCAAGAAAAAAAGTGAAAATTTTCCTACAACTGGGAACATCTTGAACTCTTCAAGGCTCACATAACTTCAGAGAAATAGAAACCACATTTTTGACTGTGTCCTAGTTCCTACTTCAGAATGGAAAAAGAGATGGAGTTCTGTGAGGGGAATGGAGGCATATGGTCAGTAAGAGGGAAAACTATTATATTCTGGTATTTTAAATTTCTTCTATATAGGATTATGTGAGGGAGGGTTATGCGAGGGTGAGTACATGTTTTCTCATGGATCAGTATAGCCTGGAAAATGTGCCCTCAATTTTGGCTAGTGAAAGAAATATCTAATATCAAAAAAAACTAAAACTGTCAATCAAATCAATGGCAATAGTATGCATTTCACACCTATTATATGGGTGGTAAAGGAATACCAAATAGATAGATTGTCTGATGCAACTATAACCTCACTGAGATAACAGAATATACACAGATTGTGATAAATCATATTCTTCATGTCATTAGTGCCATTAGTACCACTAGGGTTTAGCATGAGGGCAAACATGTGGCTTTAGAGTTATTGGTAGAAGACATTCTCTGGCTCAATCTTTTTACAAATTGCTCCATCAATCAATATTCCATGAGAACATCAAAATCAGTTTTACGCATCATTTTTGGCAATGATTTTGAGAAGTGACCTCCCACTATTTTCGCACAGGCTCAGTCAAAATAAATGGTGGAATTTTTTAGTCTTTAGCTCATTATGAATGAAAGGCTCTGGCTATAGTGGGGGCACTTGATAAAATTTTGTTGGATTAATAAATTTGTAAGAGTTGGCTTATTTAATTATGTATAGTAGTCTGGGTGCTGGGATTTAGCTCAGTTGCTAGAGTGCTGCTCTGCAGTCTCTGAGGTCCCGAGTTCGATTCCCAGCACCCCAAAATGGGAGAAGGACATGGCAACCCACTCCCAAGGCAATCCCGAAACAGTCAGCCATTGAAAACCCTATGAGAGTTGTTATGAGTCGGACACGACTTGATGGCACCCACCACCAACAACAATAGTAGTCTGGTATCATCTGTAGGAGATACATACTAAGACCTCTCCAGTGGATGTCTGAAATTATGGAAAGCATTCTACCCTTATACTAGGTGTTGTGTGTACATAAAAACCTATGATAAAGTTAAATTTATAAATTAGGCACAGTAAGAGATTAACAACAACAATAATAAAATAGAACACTTATAATATATTATTAGAAAAGTTATTTAAGACTCATTGTTTGTTTTGAATTTTTTATTTGGTATTTTTAGGACATGATTAACCTCAGATAACCGAGACCATAGAAAAGGTAAGCCATACATAAGTGAGAAGTAATTTAGTTAGTTTCTACTACTCTCTACAACAGGGGCCCCTAACCCCTAGGCTATATACTGGTAGGACTGTTAGGAACCAGGCCACATAGCAGAAGGTGAGCAGTGAGCAAGTGAACAAACCTCATCTGTATTTATAGCCTCATTGCTTGAATTACCATCTGAGCTCCACCTCTGGTATGAGGAAAAAATGTTTTCCATGAAACCAGTCTCTGGAGTCAAGAAGGTGGGGACCACTGCTCTATAATATTATCATGCCATCTGCTACTTCCAGGGCATTTCTGCAGTTTCTTCCATTAACTTTAACATTGACTAGGTAACTAGGTCATGTAGGTATTGTACAAAATTATTCTCTCACATAACTATATTTTAGCTCTGTAACAGAATGTAAATTCCTCAAAGAAAGTAACCTTTTGAATACTGTCAAGATGACTGCTGCTGGAATCTGTGTTTGGGAGTAAGCATATAGTATATTGCCAACCTACTGAACTATTGAAAGTTTGGCATTTTTATTCAGAAGGTTTAACAATGCTAGACTGGTTCCTTGCCTACTTCCATATTTTTAACTCTAACTTTATCCTAATGGATGATTTAGTCAATGCCTATATGATTCAGGGGATATTTTAATATATCATACACATTACTATGCCATATGTTGTTGTTCTTAAGTGCCATTGAATTGGGTCTGACTCCTAGTGACCCTATGTACAATAGAACAAACTCTCCCCAGCACTGTGTCCAGCATTATTGTCAGTGCTTCTCTGCTATTCATAGGGTTTTCTTTTATTTTTCTTTTTTCTTTTTTCCTTTTTTTTTTTTTTCAGTATTGGGGGTTGAACCCAGGGCCTCATGCTTGCATACTCTGCAAGTGCTGGACCACTGAGCTGCATCCCCAGCCAATTTTTTATTTACTTTTTGAGAGAGGGTCTTGCTAAATTATGCAGACTACCCCTGGTCTCAAACTTGTGATCCTCCTGCCTCTGCCTTCCAAATCGCTGGGATTATAGGTGTACATCACTGCGCCTGGTGCCCATAGGATTTTCAATGGCGGATTGCCTCAGGAGTGGATTGTCATTTCTTTCTCCATAGCCTGCAGCAACTGGTATTCCCAGGCAGTCTCCCATCCAAGGACTAATCGGGTCTGACTCCTAGTGACCCTATGTACAATAGAACAAACTCTCCCCATCACTGTGCCCGACATTATTGTCAGTGCTTCTCTGCTATTCACAGGGTTTTCTTTTATTTTTCTTTTTTCTGTGCCAGCCTGCTTAGCTTCCGAGATGAGGGAGGATTGGATGCTAGGGTGCTATGGGTGCAGACAGTATGCCATATAGGATGTTTCTTTTTCTCACCACATATCCAGCAACATACACTTCTGCAGTCTAACAAAATCATGCCATCTGTTACAAAGAAGAAAAATCTCAAGACTTCCCAAATATACTAACACTACTATCTTCTCTAACACATAGCTTTAACAGATCTGGTTTTGCATTCAAGTGGCATCACAGACAGCACTGGGGCAATTCAATACTCCATGTGCCTACTTGCTATTTAGTTTCCCTCTGGATCTTCCCATAATTCCTGTCTGATGGAAAAGAAAATTAAAGCAGGTACTCTTAGTTGATCCTACTAAAAAAAGACAGCTCTGGGAAAGCCAATGCCATGGAATTGTGAATCACATTCTTAGACAAATGATTATCATCCCAAGTCTAAATGTCTGCTCTTTTTGAAAGAATCTAACCAACAATGACCTGAGACACAAGAAGGTGAGACTGTGGTATACAGAGCTTGTTTGGGCTGGTAGCCTTCAGCTCCAGTGGGTCTTGTCCTATATCTTCTCTGAACTCCCTTCAAGATCCTTGCCTCAGCATAATAAACACAAACAACTCTTTCTTATCCTCAAGAAACACTTCCTTTCTACTCAGGATTGTTTTGGCTATTCAGCATCTTTTGTGTAAATTGTAAGATTGCTTTTTACTATTTATGTGAAGCATGTCATTATAATTTTGATGAGGATTGCATTGAACCTATAGGTAATTTTCAGCACTATAGGCATTTTCACAATATTAATTCTTCCAATTCATGAGCATGGAAGGTCTTTCCATCTTCTACTGTCCTCTTCAATTTCTTTCTTTAGTGTTTTGAGGTTTTGACTGTAGAGCTCTTTATCCCCTTGGTTAGGTTTATTCCTAGATAAGAGCAATGCAAATGGCCTCACAATACCTGACATCAAATTATAGTACAAAGCTATAATAACAAAACCAGCTTGGCATTAGTACAAAAATAGACATGAACACAAGTGGAATAGAGGACCCAGAAGCAAACCTATAGTCACCTGATTCTTGATAAAGGTGCTAAAAATATACAATGGAGAAAAAACGTATCCTTTTAAACAAATAGTGCTGGGAAAACTGGATATCCTCATGTAGAATAATGAAATTAGCTTCCTACCTCTGACTGTATACAAAAATTCATTCAAAATGAATCAAAGGTATAAATGTAAAACTAGAAACTTTTAAACTACTGAAAGAAAACATAGGGAAATGCTTCAAGATATAAGACATAGGCAAAACTTTCTAAAGAGGACTCAAATAGCTCAGGAAATAGTAGCAAGAACTGCCAAATAGCATTTAATGAAGTTAAAAAGCTTCTGCACAACAAACAATAAAGGGAGAGCCCAAAGAATGGGGGGAAGTCTTTGGCAACTATACGTCTGACAGGCAATTAATATCTAGAACACATAGCTCAAAAAATTAAACACCAAAGAAACAAGTGATCCAACCAATAAATGGGTAACTGAATTGAACAGACAGGTCTCAAGAGAAGTATAAATGGCTCATAAATATGTTAAAAATTGTTCAACAGCCATCAGGAAAATGCAAATCAATACTACACTGAGATTCCATCTCACCTCAGTCAGAATGGCAAGCATCAGCAAAGAAAACAACAATGAACGCTGGTGAGGATGCACAGAAAAAGGAACCTTAATACATTGCTCGTAGGACTATAGTCAGTATGAAAATCAGTATGGAAGTTCCTCAGAAAACAAAAGATAGAACTATCAGATGATTCATGTATGCTACCTATGGCTATATACCCAAAGGAATCTAAGTCATCATATCTTAGACACACTTGTACCTCCATGTGCATTGCAGCACTATTCACAATAGACAGGACATGGAATCAGACTAGATGTCCATCAACAGAAAAATGGATAAAAAATCATGATATATATACACAAAGGAATTTCATTCAGCCATAAGGAAGAATGAAATTATGTCATTTGTAAGAACATTTGATTAGCATGTGCAAGGACCTGGGATTCCCAGGAAAGTAGAAAAAAGTTTTCTCTTAGCTTTTATGACACTTCCTTGTTTTGAAACTTACTCATTAGCAGTTCATTTTCAATATCCTTTATGGCCTCTCTATTCTTCTTCATGGGCTTCCCCTGCAATTGATTGAATCCTAATGTTCTTCTTGTGCTCATTCTTAACATCACTCTCTGACTCTATAGCATTCTTCTGAATGATTTATTCCAAACCATCACTTAAGTCACCATTTATATATGATGAAAAGTCTAAATCTTAACTTAGTTACAGAGTTATACATTCTACTTGTCCAAATAATATATCACCTGGATGTCTCAAAAGCATATCATATTCAATATATGCACAACTGAACCCACCATATTTCCCTAAAATTCCCTCTCTTTCATATATTCCCCATTTCTGAGAATGGTATCACTTTCACATGTATGTTGTAAGTTTAAAACCTGTGAATCATCCCATATTCCTACCTTTTCCTTATTCCTAATACCCTTTCATCCATTCACAAAATCACATTACTTCTCACTTCTTGGTAACACCAACATGAGTTTCCTTCAACGTTAATTCTTTCCTGGATAACAATTCCTTCCTTACTGATCTCTGCCCAATCCACTTGTCAAATTAACATCAGAATGAATTATTCCATACCATGAGATTAAAAACCTTCTGTAGTTTCCCACTACTTTCAGGATGAAGTTTAAACTCCTTAGCTAAGTCTACACAGCTCTTCATGATATGCCCTCTGTCTATTCCACTAGCTTCATCTCTACATTTCACTTTTTTTCAACCAAATTAAAATATGTTTACTTCATCCAAGCAAATAAAGATTTTATAATTTAAGAACATTTTAATTCACTACAGTAGATGCCAGAAAACTATTTCTGTAAAGAGCAAAGCAGTAAATAGTTTATGCTTTGCATGTCAGTTGTAACAATTTTGCTATGATAATAATAAAACAGTGATAAATAATCCATAAATTAAATGAATAGGCATGACTGAATTTAATAAAAAATATTTACCGAAACAGGGGTTGGTCATATTTAGCCCTCAGGTGATCATTCACTAACTCCTGAAGTAGTACACCATGGTATACAAAGAAATCCTATCTTGAGTTCTTTTATACACATGGATCTTTTTTAAAAAATATGTTGAAGTTATACCTATACTTAAGACACTATGTAAAACTAATCATTATTCTTACAAGAATCTAAAGTGAAATCGTAATTAATTTCCATCCATAAACTATCTTCCTAGATGCAATACAGATTTAAGCTTCTTAAGCATTCCACAAATCTGTTTTCACTTGGAAAATAATCTTCTAGGAATTCCTTGCTTTAGTGGATTTGACCTTTTTACCTACCCTTCTGGCACCTTTCTTTTCCTCTAATTCTAAAGTTTCTTGTTAATTATTTATTCTCCATTTCTAGGTGTTTGTGCTTCCAAAGTAGGAGGACATTTAGAGTTTGAAAAATATTGGGCATATTAGGGAAAATTCATGCCACTAAATGCTCCTGTGAAGTATGACTAGGAACACAGACTGACTACGAAAGAGAAGTGAAAGTGAAAACACTTGGAAGATCTTCACTTTTATAGATGTTTTTACGTGACCTCGAGTCAGGTACAACTCATAACAAACCTCATAAGGCTTTCAATGGCTGATTGTTTGGGGGATTGTTTTGTGGATTTCCATGTCCTTCTCCCATTTTTCTTTTTCTGTTTTTTTTTTTTGTTGTTGTTGGTGCAGGGGATCAAACCTGGATCCTCTAAGAGTGAAGAACAGCAACAGCTAAACCCCAGAGATACTTTTATAGATATAAATGAAAATATAAAAACCTACCTAATGTTGAAATCTGATTGACAGACTGAAAAAAATGTTTTGGTCATTTCTTCCTTAGTAGAAGCGAGAAAATTTGGGGAAAATCCAGGGTTCAATGCAATGTATATGTAGAGTTGGTAGTCATCTATGAGCTAGTTCTCCACCAGGCCTCCCTTAGCATATTGTCCAGTTACCAACCAATAGCAGACATGTCGTGCACATTGCTTTCATGCCATTGTGTTCTCCTTTATAGAAACAGAGCTAATAAGCTTAATACATCAATTATTCTTAGAAAAATTCCATTCTAAATAAGACAATGTTCTTCAAGAATAATTCAAGTGCCAGGTGTGGTGGCGCATGCCTATAATCCCAGCAGCTCGGGAAGCAGAGGCAGGAGGATCGAAAGTTGGAGACCAGAAGCAGTCTGCGTAACTTAGTGAGACCCTGTCACAAAAAAGTTAAAAAAAAAAAAAAGAGCTGAGGGTGCAATTCAGTGGTCCAGCACTTGCAGAGCAGGCAAGCGCGAGGCCCTGGGTACTGCAAAAAAAAAAAAAAAAAAAAAAAAAAAGAATAATTCAAGTAAGCTGGGTCCCATGGTGTTGCCTGTACTCCCAGAAACTGGAGGTTGAGGCAAGAGGATCAAAAGTTCAAGGCCAGAGATAACCTACACAACTTAGTGAGACCTTGCCTCAAGAAAAAAAATAAAAATGGGGTTTGGGTGGAGCTCAGTTGTAGAGCACTTGCCTTGCAGGAGTGAGGCTTTGGGCTCAACTCCCCAGTCCCACAGAAGATAAATCAGTATAAGTCAACTAAACATATATTATTATCAAGAAGAGATAAACATGGCATGCTTTCTCACATATATGGATGTTAGACTTCAATATGTATTCATTATTAAAACATATAGGTCATGAAAGTAGAAGGGACCTATATAGCTAAAGATAGTGGACTAAAGAAAATGGGGAATGGTCAAGAAGAAAGGGTAATGGGAGAAATGTAAGGAAATATCACATATGTTGACCTTCTGATAAAATCAGGATGTACATATATAGATGGATATGCTCACAAAATGACATGCAAGTAGAAGGGAGACCATTGGTGGGGAGAGAGGGGATGGAGGAGAGGAGTCATGAGAGGGTAAGAGGGAAAATGAACATGAGCAATGTACCATGAAATGTCATAACGAGGCCCATTAAGTTGTACATCAAAAGTTACCAATAAAACATACAAAAGAAACATGTAAAAATGTTTGGAAGCATCAAACAAAAAAAAATCGGAATGTGCAAAGCTACTAAAAACATTATAACCATAGTAGAGTTTATCATCTTAGACCATGCAGATGAGAGCCATAGAGTACAATGGAACTATAGGAGACAAGGGGCTGGAATCCATGGAAATATAAATCACTCTATTATCACTGGACAACTTATATCTTGGCTAACATTGGAAGAACTGCATTTAAATCTTAAGACACTGGGTGTTTAGGTCTCTTTGTTATAGAAGCCCAACCTCCTATGTCATAACTAATGTAAGTGATTTATTATTTTCCTTCTCATCATATACCAGTGCACAGAGGATCTAGCTTATGTGTCACACCACTGAAAAGATTTGTAAGTTAGAAACCTGAATATGAGGTATTTTAAAGATTTTCTTAAATAGATATGAATTTTGACAGTCACAAATACATATCCAGGAAATACAAATAATCATGATTGACCTGAGCCAAGTCTCTTATTTCTAGATCTCAGTTTTCTTCTCTGTAAGAGAATAAGTTGAATCAAATGATTTCTTAGGCTCCTTCCATGTATTAAGGTTGATTCTGAGATTCTTAAAGGTTCTTCAGCAGTTTTGATTTTAAGTGATTTAGTAAGATCAATGAAGGAAAGTAAATTAGCTTTTGAATATGGTAAGGGAAAAGCCATACTGAAGTTTATGTTATGAATACAAGTGGTTGACTATTATATTTTTTCTAATACTGTTGCAACAACATCTGACATTTTCACTCTCAAAAGAGATATTTTCATAGAAAAGTAGTTCTATCTTGACAGAATGAATTTTTGGTTCTA
>VMDO01037295.1:0-14445 GCA_007922755.1 Pedetes capensis | reverse complement strand
ACAGGTTAGATTCTCTAGGTACATTTTCAGAAGTTTATATAGTTTCCAATTAAAACTCAGGCAAAAATATTATCATTTTTGAAGACCAAGTGGTGTACTAAACAATCAGCAAATTATTAAGTTTAATTCAGGAGTGTATCATATTGCATAACATAATCATAATAAGGTAGATAATATAGAAAAACTGCCTTTTGATAGTTCTTATGAACACATGAAAGAAAAGTTTCATAATAATTTAATAGCAAGGACTCCATTACACAGATATAAAAAAACTAATTAGTACATGCAATACATGGAGGTGAAAACAATATTTGTGAGAATTTTCTATTAAGACTTATCAGAAACAATTTTATTTCTCTTATTCCTCTAATAATACAGCAGAAACCTCCCTAGGAGTTTTTTATTTTTTTCCCATGGGCAATATGCTGAAGTTGTTAAGAAAAGTAATGCTGATTTGACCATTTTACTATTAGATTTAACATGAAATATCAATTATGATAATTTGCCAGAACTTGTTTGTAACAGCTAAATCATCTGCCCAACACTTCCAATATTTTTAATTTCATGAGAATATTTGGTTGAGAATCCTGAGTGTGTTTTTTTATACTTTATTCTCTTTCACACAATAGTTGTTTGTGAGAAGTTGAATACGGTTTATTTATATTAGGCTGCTAAAGGTGTTCGGCAGTAAATCATTTTTTTTTCACATCATGATTTTATACAAATAGTACTTACAGATGGAAAATAATTTCAAGTTTAGTTGTTTATTGATGTGTAAGGGCTGACTTAGCTATCATTTATTACAATTTTAGAACGAGCCCCAAATTGCTCTATATTGTGCTTTGTATATTATACATTGCTTCCTATGAAGCAATATTCTTATCCTCATTTTACATGCCTTATACTAGGCTTCTAGAATTTTTTAAGTTACCAAAGTAAAGAATCACAGAGCCTAAATTTAAACTTAAGGACTTTATAAGATATCCTGTGTTGAGGCCTGTGTTTGTTCAGATTTAGGTTAAGATGAATTTTCTCAGTCATATTGTATATCTGTGTAACTTGAGCTTAACTATGTGGTACAGTTCTTTTCTTCAAATCATATTCTAATTCTGATTAGCAGGAATTTGGGGAAATCTTAATCATTTATTCTCACCCAGATTAAATATTCAATAATTCGTTTTCACTATGCCATATCTGTATAGTTACATAGAGAATTACAATTTTTAGTTGTCATACATAGCACACTGCCTTTTACATGTATTTTATAATACTTGAAATAACAATGAGTTAATTAATATACTAGGCCACAATTCTTAGAATTTGTAAGAATGTTCACTCAAGTTCAATATATAACAGTAAAATGAAGCCATCATCTTAAAACTCTAGTCATGGCAGTTTGGTTCGTTCAATGTTTCTAAGTCAGGAAGTCACAATTTCTAGAAAGTTGACTGAACAGTTTCTTACATGTCTGTCTCTCAGCTATGTTAAACAGGAGCCTGGCATCAAGTATAGATCATTCTCTGTCAATAATTGTAATAGTGTAGCATAAAAAGAGCTGGGTCTGGGTGAAGACAGAAAGGTAAACAAAAACATATGGTTAAAACAAGTCTCCCTGAGCCTCAAAGATTAAAAAAAAAAATCAAGATCTAAAAAAAACATGGCAAAGGCACTCAATGAAAACAATTATCATAGGATCCTGCATTCAGAAAGAATAATCAGAAATGTTGAGAACACATCAGAACAAAATACAACTTCTGGAGCATGCTAGAGATGTTAATGTGGACAAATGAAGGGAAAAGTATTCATAAGATATAAGTACAGCTCATAACAAAGGTCCTCTAAAAATTGTTTTAAAAGCTGCATCTATTTTACAAAGAACATAGGAATTAGCAAGACATGAATTATTGGGTTGGAAAAACAGGTGGTAAAAAACATTTAAAGTCACAAAAATAGAAAAAGATAGAAACACTACATAGCTTTAGAAATATCAGGAAGTTGATAAAGGAGAGAGACCTATTAAGCAAATAGTAAAAGATTTCCAGAGCTGAAGAGAGAGACTCAAGTTTGCACTTTCAAAGTGTTGATCTAATTCCTTAAGGAGCTGATGAGAAATGACAAAAATTTGGGCAGAACCTAGAATAATTCCTGACCTGGAAGAAATTCCAAGGGTAAGAATTTTCTACTCCTATTGGAGAGTGAGGGAAAAGGAAACTTATATATGTATTCCTGGCAAATAAGTAGATGGTTGTAGCATTCCTGGAAAGCAATCTGTCAATGTCACTGATGATAGGACACTCATACCCATCCTTCATCCAAAAGGTCTTCTTACTAGGAAGCTATCACAAAGAATTTTTAAAAGTACCAACAACTATGTCTGTACTATGTTTGTCACCGCATTCTGTGGGAATGTTCTGTGGTTCTGTGGGAAACATCCAATAAGATGTTGTGGAACTATTACAGAATAGTTTAAAAAACACACTGTTTAACTGTCCTTCACATATGAGGTATTAAGTTAGAGAAAATAAAATAACAATTTTGTATAACAAGTAAAGCAATTCCATTTAGAAGGCCAATAATGAGAAATAAGTAAATATATTACTATACTTTATACTATTTGGTGGCATTACAAAGACTATATGTGTGTGTGTACATACATACATATATATACACACATATACTTATGTGTGTATATATATATGTATATATATGTACACAAAAAAATCCATATAAGAGAATGAAGAAAAGTGGATATAAAGATCCTAATGTGGGACTAGAATCATAATGAAATTTGAAGAAAATAGGCAAGATTGACTGAATTACAATGTTAGAAGAAACAAAACATGTATGTTCTTACACCTTGAATGTATAATTACATGAGTGCATCAATCAAGAAATCTCTGTAGAAGAATAAACCAAATAGTTAATATTTATCTAAGTACATATCTAAAAGAAGAAACTTGAAAAATATAAGTTTTAATTAAAATCTATTGACATTTTAGAGTATCTACATTAGGCAAACAAACAAAAAACATCTTTATATTATGGTTTTATTTCAGGAAAACAAGCAACAACAACAAGCATTCAATAAATGAAAATCAATATTCTATAAGACAGGCACTGTGGGTTATACATGTAATCCCACAGGAATGTGAGGCAAAAGCAGGAGGATTACTAGTTGGATGTTGAGGGGCAGCCTGTGCCATTACATAGACTAAGTCCTCCCGCCTAAAATTGAAAAAGGCACCTGGAAGTGCAGTTGAGTGGTGGAGCCCTTGTTTAGCATGTGCAAGGGCCTGGGATCACCCACTAGTACTGAATAAAAAAAGATCGTATATATTTGTATTGTTGTTAGGTGCCATTGAGTCGGTCTCAGACTCATATTGACCCCTACATACAACAAGTGAAAATGTATTGTCAGTGCTTCTCTGCTATTCATAGGGTTTTCAATGGCTGAGTGTGTTATGGGAGTGGGTGGTCAGGCCCTTTTCCCAAGCCTACCGCACCTGGTGTTCCCAGATGGTCTCCCATCCAAATACTATCCAGGCATGATCCTGTTTAACTTTTGAGATCTGACAGGATCAATGCCAAGGTGGCATGGCTGCAAGTATATTTGTATTAGCAAGGCATATTTCAGGCCATAAATGTAAGTTATCTTCAGGCTAAAATAAGGTGGGCTGATATTTTTCTTATTATTCAAATATTAAAATAACAATTTACCCACAATGTAATATGTTAAGAAAAAAAAAAAGAAAAGAAAAGAAAAGAAAAAGAAAACCTGAGTGTGGTGGCACTGTCTCTGTAATTCCAGCTATCCAGCTGGCTGAGGCTGAATAGTTCAAGACCTGCCAGGGCAACACAGTGAAAGTCTATCTCAAATTTGTACATAAATATTATTTTTACAAAACAGATGTAACAGGTATAATGTTCTGGGGGACACTATGGCATAATGATTCCATGCTCAAGTTTTATTGTTAAATGAGCTAGGATAAAATTTTGCCTCTGGCACAAACTCTATGTATAACCCTGAGAAATTACTCAGTGGTTCTGTACACCATTTTCCTTGTGTGCAGAATGAAAATAATAGTATGAAAACTTAGAATAATAATAGATGTTTAATCTTCTTTCTGAAAATAAGACACGTAGAACTCTCAAATAGCCTGACACATTTTAAATACTAAATGTAGGTCAGTTATTATAATTTAAAAAAAAATCTACAGTAAGAACAAGGAAGAGAGGCACTGAAACTAGCTCAATGCATATTTCATATGTGCTACAATGATCATATATCTGAGACAATTTAAAATCAGTAAGTACATGACTAAATATGTATCATGAAATATATTTTATATATTGGATAAGGCAATTTGAAAATAAAATTGGCTCTTGATTTTGAAATAAGTATATAGATAATTATTAATGATGTGATTATAGTTAGTTTATAATTTGCTTATGGTGGGTTGTTGTTGTTAGGTGCCTCTGAGTTGTTGTCCAACTCATAGTGACCTTCTGTACAACAAAAAGAACATTATTGTCAGTGCTTCTCTGCTATTCATAGGGGTTTTAATGGCTGATTGTTCTTTTAGGAGTGGATTGCCAGGTCCTTCTCACAAGACTGTAGCATCTGGTATTCCTAAGTAGTCTCCCATCCAAGTACTAACCAGGTCTAACTCTGCTTAGCTTCTGAGATCTGATGGGATCTGATGCCACAGTGGTACAGCTGCAGACTTATGGTAGATTGATATCAAATATTGTTGAATATTTTTATTTGTTTGTTATAATGATAATCTTAATAGTTATGAATTATCTTAAAATATTAGTTGTAGTAGAAATCAAAGCTTATCATAGAAGTTCAATAAGTGTTGGGAAGTATAAATTTTAGATAAATATTTAATCGGCAGTGTTTGTGGTTTCATCTTATCAAGACAAAGACAAATAAGATTGAATTAACATTTTATCATTTAATCTTATGTAAATGAACTTTGGCAGTGCAGAAATGGTCAAGGTCATTTCCCTTGCCCTGACCTAACACATCTGAGGTCGCTCTGGCTCCCTGGTTTCTTAATCCCCCTAGTACTTCAGCCTCTGATATGGTATGTGAGGATTTACTTTTAAATTGTGCTGTGATATTTTTAGAATTGCATATAAAGTACTTTATCTTCTCAATTACATATTGAAGTCAAGAACCATTCCTTTTACTTTATTTCTTCAGTTTAGAACACATATGACCAAATAGTATTTATTCAGGTGCTGAATTTGAAAAGTAAAATCATCCTTTCAAAGCACACATCCTAGCTAAAGTCAAATCCAGTACTGCTGTTATGACTGTGTCTATCAAATATTCCATAAATTTTTTGTGCTTAGGAATAAAACATAGTAAATTAATCTAAAAATAGTTATAAATTATTTTAGTAAAAGAGGGTTAACAAAGATACTGGCAAAACTAGAAGTTCACAGTATGCCCCAGTTTCAGAAATACTAGGCCAAAAAATAGACTTATTCTTAGAATTACAATTAAATACTTTTGGACTTTGGGGATATGTTACAGTTTTCCATTAGGTTTGTAGTCACAAGAAAGTATATTAGCTAACAAAGAGTACCCTTCTACCACTTCCTTCCATACTTTCTTTATTCCAATAAACCTGGCATAATTAAAGAACAGCAAGTTCAAAGTGAGCAGCAAGGCATCCGATGCTACATTTATCCTGAGTGTCTTTGTTGGCATTGCTATGCTATAGTTTAGGAATGTTATTTGGTTTATCCATAGACATTTTTAGAATAGTCCTCTCAGATTTGCAGAAGTAGAAGTCACATGGAATCTGGATTTCTTCCTCCAAATTTGGAACTTCTGTACTGTCACTAATTCTGCAGAATTAAGCAATCACTCTCTTTGCTGCTTCTTTTTGTAGCCATAAAATGAGATTAAGGAATAAATAAGTAAAAATTTCTGATGCTATCAAGTGGACTAATTAATGTAGGAAGATTTTATAAATTATAATATGCCTTATTCTTTTTAGTTTCTGTTTCCCAAAATCCAGATGACACTGTAAGAACAAACAGAAGTTGGTAGAAAAACATTTTTCTTTTTTGCAATACTTGGGGGGTGGAGCCAAAAGCCTCACATATACTTTGCATATGCTTTACCATTGGGCTGCACCCCCAGGTCATTTTTAACTTTTTTATTTTGAGACAGGGTCTCACTAAATTCTCCAGGCTGCCTTTGGCCTTGAACTTGTGGTCCTCTTGCCTCAGCCTACTGAATCTCTGGGATTACATGCTTGCACCACTGAACCAGCCTGAAAATTGTTAATATTTAATAAATATGTCCATGTTGAGAAATTTGTAAAATGAATCAATAACTGAATATAATTATGACATAATATATGGTTTATTTTCTAAAACCAAATAACTATGCTTTAAAATATCAAAATATGTATTATTTAATCTTATAAATATTAATCTTTTAAAAATTCATTCTAAAGTTAGTAATATTACTACTATGGTTTTTACATAAAGTATCCCCCTGAAAGGGTTCACATGTTGGGAGTACTTGAACACCAGCTGGTAGATTCAATATTTGAGAGGTGATTGGATTATGAGGATCCTGATCTTCTCAATGGATTAATCCACTAATGGATTCATAATCTGATAGCATTATCAGGAGGTTGTGGAAAGCAGTAGGTGCAGTCTAAATGGAGGAAGTAGTTTGTGGGGGACATGATCTTGATGAGTATCCTTGAGCCTGTTCTTCTCTCTGTCTTTGCACATGCCTCTGCTTCTCTGCTGCCATGAGATGAGCATCTCTGCTCCATCGAGTCCTCTCTGCTGGAATGTTCTGCCTTGCCTCAGACCCAAAGCTATGGAGCCCACTAACCATTAATGAAACCTTGAAACTAGCAGCCAAAATATATCCTTCCTCCTTTCAAGGCATTCATGTCATGTATCTTGTTGCAGCAAAGCAAAGTGAGTCATCCAATTACCTATCTGAATAATAATGATAATATCTATTTGATAACATATAATAAGCATAATGTCACCCATCTGATGATACCTGTCTGAATTCCTTTTTGGTTAACATTGAACTTTACTTGTAAACTTTCACATTCTCTGTTAAGAGCTAAATATGATCTTTTTTGACATTATTATTTTATAAGAGAAA
Organism: Pedetes capensis; assembly: GCA_007922755.1. Classification (NCBI taxonomy): domain Eukaryota; kingdom Metazoa; phylum Chordata; class Mammalia; order Rodentia; family Pedetidae; genus Pedetes; species Pedetes capensis. The sequence goes on along the minus strand of VMDO01037295.1, from coordinate 7,289 downwards.
GCATCCCAAGTTATCAGTAAATCCAGTTCTCTCTCCCACTGCCACCAGGAACACTACACATATATTAGCAAAAATAGAAGTTGAGTGGCAAGTTTCTTATTCTTATTCTGAAAATCTATGCATCCTTGGTTTAGACATGGAATCAGATGTACTCACTATTAAATCACTTATTAGTAGAAAATAAATTTACTGTTAACTACTATTAACATCATTAACACTACTATTAGGTTTAACTCTTCTTATTAAAGTCACAATCCTGAAAATAAGTACATATTGTGATATATATATATATATATCGTCTTGCCTCAGCCTCCAGAGTTGCTGGGATCACATGCATACGCCATGTGATGAGTATCCTTGAGCCTGGACTCTGGTTATTATTAACTATTGTCCAGTGAGATATTTCTGATTTCATGTCCTAGGATATATGAGCTTTCTATTTTATTTCTTGTCTATTCTGGGTGTCATATTTCCTTATCTATCTTCTCTTTTTTATGATGACACAGATCAAAAAACAACATTGGTCAATCAAGAGATAACAAGAAGGCACCCTCAGGTTTCTCTGCAGAATAAGACCCAAGGAAATGAGACAAAAAGAGTCATTACAGTAGAAATTTCATTTTTTCCCTCAAATATATCACATCATATGCCTGTGTTGTTAATATGGCCATGGACTTCACAAACTGATTTGTTACTCTAGAGAGTAGTTGGGGCAATGTCGGCCAGCTAATTAGGAGTTGTAAGAAAAAAATCTGTTTACTTTGTGAACTATACTTTTAGACCCTTGTGAGGCTTAAAGCTAAGATTTAAATTTAACAATTGCAACGTAAAAGCCTATGATGAATATTCTTCCCCTAGCTGTTTGATAGGGGCTCAAATTTAGCTCAGTTGGTACAGCACTGCTCTGCAATTTCTGACGTCTGGAGTTCGATTCTCAGCACCAACAAAAGGGTAGAAGGACATGACAATCCACACTGAAGGCAATCCAGAAACAGTCAGCCATTGAAAACCCTATGAGGGTTACTAGGAGTCAGGCACGACTTGATGGCACCTAACAACAACAAGCTGGTAGATACTGTTTATTTATCTATTTATTTTTGGTTGGTTGTTTGGTTGGTTTACTTTTATTTAAAAAGTAAGAAGTCTCTTACTCTACAAAATGAAGTGAAAATACATTATGGTATAGCAATTTAATAAAATATATTTGATGAAGAAAAGTAATAATTTATTTACTGATTATTTAATGATTTATTTACTATGATATAATTGTGTTGTAAATGAATCAAGCTTATTTAGTTTAAAAATGGTTTCTGTATTTAATGCATTTATATTATGTTAATTTTCTGTGCTGATTTATCACTATTTTGTTTCTCTGGTGCAAAAGTCTTGAAATAAATTCCAGAGTATCATTCTGGACATCTACAAATGCTATCACATATTTTAGAAATTTTAATTATCTTAAAAAAAGTTTCATTTCTGGGGAGAAGTGAAAACACTTTTTAAGCTATTTACTTAAATATATTTTATTCCTTTAAGTAATTTGGTAGAAATACAATCACAGATCTTCACCTTAGGATGGATTTGGTAGGTGCACTGCTCAGAGTACTCTAGCAGGTTTGTTTTCATGTACAATTCCCAACAATAATTAAAAATAAAATGGCCTTAACACATAAGGTTTAAACACATTTATAAAATCCTCAATTTGGGTATAAATATTTTTGTGTGTAATAGTTGCTATTATTGGCTCTTGTTCATCTTGCATTTTTAAAAAAAAAGTTCTCTTGATCACATGCTAACAGATGACAGATTCTGGACTTCTTTGTCCTTTGGAGAGTTCCTTTCATAAGATGTGTGTCTGACAGGGTTAAGTAGAATATATACAAAACATATCAACAGAGTGTTTCTTGTAGGCAGATTGCATAGGTGAAGTATCACAGTTAAAAGAGATTCCTTTGAGTTAGAGGGCAGAGAGGAAAAGAATGAATTAGATAAAGGAGAGGGCATCGGTAATCCAGGTCTGTGTGTTAAGACCACAGTCAGTAATTAGAAAAAGTGGCTAAGTAAAACGGATTGAATTTTGGACTGTGTAATTAAGGAGCAACTAGAGAGCTTCCAAATATGAAAGGAGTTTGAGGACTTGAGAAATGGTCCATTTTCACATATGGCAGATACGTAAATGGACAACCCAAAACTAGACCCAGCAACTAATCATCACCAATGGCCCACATGGTTTAAAACTTGGTAAAATTGTATAACTCAAGCTCAATCTTAGAGAAGAGAAAAGAACGTAAAATGAATGGGTGTCATTACAATGTTGAGCATTCCAATTTATGACTATGATACAACCCTTCCTTTATTTAAAGGTTCTAAATTTTCTTATGATATTTTCCCCTGTATAACAGAAAAAAAAAACACATGTTCTTAGATTAATCCCAAGGTTTGTTTGTTTGCTTATTTATTTATTTATGTTTTGTTCTGGGGTACTGAATCCAGAGCCTCAAACATACTTCAGCCAGCACTCTACTGCTAGGTTGCACTTCCTCTTTATATTTAACTTTTTATTTGGTGACAGAATCTTTGTAACTTTCATGGGATTCCTCCATTCTTGAACTTGGTGATCTCTCTGCCTCTGCCTCCAGAGTTACAAGGTAATTTTTATAACATTTTTAAACTAATGGATTTAGTATTTTGACTATGTATCAGTCAACCTGGTTAACTATTAATTCTTACAGGGAGTGTATAGATTCTTTTGTGTTTTGATTCTATACACACAATTGTTTCTATACCACAGTCTACACATACAGTGAATATGAATAGGTGTTTTTAGTTCCAATATTTCTATATCAGAGCTGGGGGTTAGCTAAGTTGGTAAAGTGCTGTTCTGTACTCTCTGGGTACCAGTATTCGATCCTCAGTACTACAGAAATGGGAGAAGGGCATGGCAATCCACTTCTGAAGCAATCCCAAATCAATCAGCCATTGAAAGTCCTATGCGGATCACTATGAGTGGAACCAGGCTTGACATAAACTAAACTAACCTAACAATTTCTATATCAATCACGGATAATTCAGGAAACAGAAATTACAGCGTGTATTAATAGACAGACAAGTTAATAGCGATACAAATTAACCATACATAAAATTGAAATGTAACTGCAAAGACAATAAGAGAAAATGACAGTATCAGAGGTAGCAAATAAGAAGCAGCAGCTATCAATTTCCTAAGGCACTTATGGCTGGGACCCAAAGTGAAGAGATTGGAATTAGCAGAATTTATTTAGAGGAGAGGAGGCATGGACATAGGAGGGGGCACAGCTCAGTTGATTCTGGTATCTCTGAGCTCAGAACTCTTTAGACCTGGGGTCTTGATATCTGAAGAGACAGATCTGTACTTTTGGCTGATGTTCTGATGGGGAACATAATTAGCCAAGGACTGAAAGCATTTAAAAAGTTGCAAACTAGATTCAGAAATAATCTTTTGCTCCTAGTGTAAAGAAATATATAAAGCATGATACTTAGAAGCTACAGTGCATAGTAGGTAATCTGAAAGGAAACAAATCCCTTCTTTGTTTTCCTGTTTTACATTCTCTTTGTGGGTCACCTTATTGACACAACTGGCCAATGTGAAATGTGATGTTCCTGCTCTCACCTGGGGTCACAAAAGAAGAACAGATACATTCTGCTGAATGTATCTATTAGGGCTGAAAGAAAAAGTTTAACAATTGGCACACTTACATTTGATTTTTTTTGTCTTAGCCTAGTGTATCAATTACAACCTCTACAGCAATGTTAAATGGAATAGATCACAGCTAATATCACTTATTCCTGAGTTGAAAGGAAAAATTTTCAATTAAGCATGGTTCTTGATCTAGGAAATAAGTAGGTTGCTTCTATCAGTTCCTTTCTAGGTTTTAAAAAATATTTTTCTTAAACCTTATATTTGTGTCATTTTATGAGCTGATATCCCTACTTAATGAAAATATGGCATATTTTACTTTTTTCTCCACATTTTTTGAAGTAGCAAACTACATTTATTTTCAAATGTTAATCCAAACCGACACTAAAGGAATAAATATAAATTAGTTGTGAGGTACTATGCTTTCATGTATGCTGAATTTGATTTGCTGCTATTCTGTTTATATTTGCATCTATGCTAAGATAGAGTGACTAATTGGAAATTCTCCTTTTTAAAATAATGTCTTGCCAGGTTTTGATATCAAAGTTATACTATACTTATAAGATAAATTGGAAAATATTTTTGCTGTAATTCTCTGAAAAAATTTGTGTAAAATAGCTGTTGCTTCTTCTTTTAATTTTTAGAAAAATTTGCCACTCAAGATAGTTGAATCCTCAAGGTTTATTTTGGAGCATTTTACTCAACATGTGACTAATTTTTCAGGTTTCTTGTGTATTTTGGAATGTGCATATTTCAGAGAATTTATAAATTCCTTATTAGTAGTAGTATAACATTTTATATTCCTTCCTTCCTTCCTTCCTTCCTTCCTTCCTTCCTTCCTTCCTTCCTTTTCTTTCTTTCCTTTTCTTTGTTTCTTTCTTTCTTTGTATGTTTCTTTCTTTCTTTTCTTTTCTTTTCTTTTCTTTTCTTTTCTTCAATAATCAGTAAGGACTTGCAATGTCTAAAATAACTAGGGAAGAATAAGTCTTCCACATCAAGCTTCTGCATATAGGTGAAAGCATGTGGTATTTCTTTTTGGTTTTAGGCGGTCTGGATTATTTCACTAAGATCATGATCTCCAAGTCTATTCATTTTGCTGCTGATTCCACAACTTCATTCTTCATTCTTCTTTATAGCTTCTAAATAGCTTTCATATAACATATTTTTAATCCATTTATCTGTTCAAGGACATAGAGGCTAATATTATATCCTTGCAATTTTGAACAATGCTGCAATAAACATGAAAGTGCAGGTTTCTCTGTGGTACAAACATTTTGTTTTGTTTCGTTATACACCTAGTAGTGGGGTTGCTGGATCAAATGGCAGTTCTATTTTTAGTAGTCTAGGAACCTCTCTACTGATTTCCACAGTGGTTGTACTAGTTTACATTCCCATCAGCAGCATAAAAGAATACTTGCTTCCCATATCTTTGCTGGGCTTGGATTTAGCTCAATTGGTAGAGCACTGCGCTGTGGTCTCTGAGGTCCCGAGTTCAATTCCCAGAACCACAAAAATGGAGAAGAACTTGGCAATCCACTCCCAAGGCAATCCCGAAACAATCTGCCATTGAAAACCCTATGAGGGTTGTTATGAGTCGGAAACGACTTGACAGCACCTAACTACAACAACATACCCTTGCCAGCATTTGTTGTTGTTTGTTTTGTAGATACTAGCCATTCTGACTGGAGTAAGATGGAATCTCAGTGTAATTTTCATTTGCATTTCCTTGATATCTAAAGATATTTAATATTCTAAAATGTTTTTTGGGGATTTATATTTTCTCTCTTGAATAAAATGTCTGTTCTGTTGGCCACTTATGGATTGGATTATTTGAGTTTTATGGTGTTTAATTTTCTGAATAATTTATATGTCACAGATACCTTCTAATAGATTTATAGAAGGTGAATGTTTTCTCCCATTCTGTCAGTTCTTCTCTTTTACTATATTATTTCCTTGGCTGTGCAAATGATTTTTAATTTCATATAATCACATTTGTCTTTTCTTAGTGCCTTTTCCTGGACTATTGGAGTTTTACTGAGAAAAAAACAGCCTACTCCCATATGTTAGAGTGTCCTACTGACTTTATCTTCTAATAACTTCACAGTTTCCAGTTTTAGGTTGAGATCTTTGATCCATTTTTGACTTAATTTTGGTACAATGGGAAAAATATGGACCTATTTTCAGTCTTCTAGTTATGGAAATCCATAACCCACTTAGTAAAGAGAATTTTTCTTTTATTGTGTGTTTTTGTCAACTTTGTCAAAGATTAAGCTGTAACTGTGCAGGTCTATACTTGGATCTTCTATTCTGTTTCATTGGTCTTCATGCCTGTTTTTGTGTCAATACCACATTGAGTTTTTATTGTTGTTTTTGTTGTTTTAATGAGCACTCTATATTGTAGTTTAAAGTTGAGTGTTGTAATGCCTCTTGTGTTGCTTTTACTAGATGAGATTGTTTTGAGTATTCCTGGTCTTTTGTGTTTCCAAATAAACTTATGGATATTTTTCTATTTATGTGAAGTATTTTGATGATATTTCATTAAATCGAAATTTCAAGTGCTTCTGGTAGTGTAGCCATTTTGAAAATATTAATTCTTCCAATACATAAGCAAAGGAAATCTATCTTCTAGTGTTCCCTTCAACTTCTTTTGGCAGTGCTTTAAAGTTTTCATGAAAGATGAATTTAGTATCCTTGGTTAGACTAATTCCTAGATATTTTTTGAGGAGCTATTATGAATGAGATTGTGTTTTTGACTTTTATCTCCTCCCACTCATTATTGATATATAGGAATACTACTGATTTTTCAACATACTTTTTATACCTATCACTTTACTGAAGGAATTTATTAGATCTAAACATATTGTAGCAGAGAATTCAGGTTCTATTAAGTATAATATCATATCATCTGCAAATAAGGAAAATGGACTTCCTCATTCTTGATCTGTATCCCTTTTATTGCTTTTACCCTTCATTATTCTTCTGGCTAGGACTTTGATACTATATTCAGTGAAAGTGGAGAAAGTGGGCACCCTTGCATATTCCTGATTTTAAAGGAAACACTTTCCATTTTTCTTTGTTCGGTATAATATTGCCTGTACATTTGTTTTATACAGCCTTTATGATGTTGACATATGTTCATTTAATCATGAAAAGTTGTTGGACTGTGTCAAGGGTTTATTCTGTATCTGTTGAAATAATCATGTGATTTTTGTCTCTATTGATGTATTACGTTATATATATTAATTTGCATGTACTAAACCAGTCTTGCATGTGTGGGATGAAGCCCACTTGACTGTGGTGTATAGTCTTCATTATCTGTTGCTGTATTCAGTTTAGAGTATTTTGTTGAGAATTTTTATACCTATGTTTATTAGACTAATTTGTCTGTAGTTTTTTTTTTCTTTGTTGGATTTTTATCTGAGTTTGGTATCACAATAATAAAAGCTTCATAGAATGCTTTTGAAAGTATTCCTTTCAATTATATTTTGTGGAATAGTTTGAAGAGGGTAGGAATTAATTCTTCTTTGGATGTTTGATAATATTTGAGGTTAATCCATTCAGACCTGATCTTTTCTTCATCAGAAGATTGTTTATTACTATCTCAATTTCTTTA
>VMDO01037294.1:0-14436 GCA_007922755.1 Pedetes capensis | reverse complement strand
TTCTTTTTTCTTAAATTGCCTTACTTGTTAAAATTCTGATCATGCATACCTAGTTTATTTTATTTAATACATACAGAAGTAATAATAGTCAATAGACAAAATTATTTTTTTCTATCCTTTTAGTATTGACACTCTTTACTTTTCTTACCCCTTTTGTCCACTAGGTCCTTGAATCAGCTCAGATTGTGGAATTATGGCAGTAATTTAAAAAAATGACAGTTGTCTTCAGTTATGTGAACAATTTCTCTGTTTATGTAGAACTTCCATTTATGCCAGAGGATGAGATCAGGACAGACATTTTATGCTATGAAAATCTTTAAAAATTATTGAGCTTTAGAGACTAAGAAAGATGTGTTTAATACATGTATGTTTCTAGCACCACACTGACCATCAAGGATTTGTAAATATGACTAAGTCACAGTTCTTGGTGTTAAGGAATTTATAACTACACAATAGACATAGACATATGAACAATAGTGATTTTGCCATGGAGAATCAAATAATTGCTATTATAAATATAAAAATGATCCACTATAAGAGTTTGGGGAAGAGGACTACATTTGATAAATACTTATTCTGTGTCAAACTTTGGTGAACATTCTCACAAACTACATGTCCAATTTTATTTTTAGGTTAAGAGATACTAGGTAACAGTATCCAAGCTTATAGTTGTTGTTGTTGTTAGGTGCCGTCGAGTCAGTATCCGACTCATAGCTACTCTCATAGGGTTTTCAATGGCTGACTGTTTCGGGATTGCCTTGGGAGTGGATTGCCAGGTCCTTCTCCCATTTTTGCGGTGCTGGGAATTGAACTCAGGACCTCAGAGACTGCAGCGCAATGCTCTACCAGCTGAGCTAAATCCCAGCCCAAGCTTATAGATGTGGTGTTTAATATCAGAATGTAAACTGAGTGTTGTGTGACTGGTTCTGGCATATGACTGTGGGGGTAGTGGGCATTGCAAGACAAGGTGGCATTTCAGTGGGACTTTCATGGTATAATATAATCTTGATTTGTAGGAAAGGGCTCAAGAGAATTTCCAAACCGAAGGAATTTGTATCCTTCATGTCTATTTCACTTTATCAAATTTTTGTCCCTCACTCTAGTATCTCATACTTTGGTATTTTACAATGTTGAAAATATACACATGATATCTTAGTAATTTTTTCTTTGAAGAGCAAATCCAATCTTAGGTTGCTTTTCTCTACTGACTAATCTGATCCTTATAAAGCCCTATAGAAGAAAATGAACTAGTAAGAGATAAATAAACCTTTGTATGTCATAGAGAGAACATTTTCAAATATTTTGGAGTGGAGTTATACTCCAAATTTACATTAATATAGTCTAATATTCTTATTGCTGTCCTGATTCCATACAAGTGTTAGATTTGGGATCACATTGTATCATAGAAGTGTAAATCTTTGCAAGCAAACAGCTAGAGCAGCCTAAGGATTTTCATTATAAGAGAACCGTCTCTGCAGCCTTCAAAGATTATGGCATCAATAAAAATTGTATACAAAGCCATGAAAAATGGCTCATTGGAGGTATGCCCTTTGCCAGAAATCAATTTTGCCCAGCAGAATGCTTCTAAGTGCTATCATAAAAGACAAAATCCCGGGCAAGAAGAGAACTCAAGGAGGTTATCTATTCTACTAACCTGTATCCTGAAAGGACCACAACTTTAATCATGTTTTGAAATATGATAGTGTTTTGTTTTTTAAGACTCCTAGGAGAAGAGATAATAGAATTTTTTTCAGCATGCCCAATTAATGATGAACTGCCTGCTAGGTAGAAAAATCCTTCACTCTAGTTTATATTGTCCCTTGTTTCTTAGTAGATACTGAGTTTTTAATCCTACTTCCCTTCCCCTTGCTCTTACCCATCAGGTGCTATGATGGACTGAAGGTTTGTTTCCATTCCCAGATTATATATTGAAACCTTTACTCCCAGTATGGGAGGTTGATTCTCTGGGAGGTAATCAGGTTATGAAGTTGGAATCCTGATGAATGAGACCAGAGCCCTAATAAAAAGATCCCTTAAGAGCTCTCTACTTCTCTCCTTCAAAGGAGGGTTGGATGAAAAGACAAGGGCAGCCTGCAGCCTGGAAGAGAGCCCTTACCAGAGCCTGACCACAATGGCATCATAAACTTAGACTTCTAGCCTCCAAAACTCAGAGAAATAAATTGCTGTTTTTTAAGCCACCCTGTCTATGGGAATTTGTTATAGCAGCCAGAGCTAAGACAAATGATCTTAACATCTTTGAAGAAGATTGCTAAATTCACCCCCTAAACCTTATTTTTTTTTCCTAAATAAATCTAGTTTTTCTATTATTGCCTCACATATATTATTTTCCCATAGATATTCTTTAACATCTTGAATTTGGAATAAATCATTTCCAAATTTCACATGATTCATTAGCTGTTAAGCCCAGAAGAGCATCTGCTCCCATAGAGGACAGGGGTATACATAAAGAGTTGAAGGATTTGGGACCTTTGTAGAGGAAGAGAAAAGAAAAAATCCATTATTTGAAAAAACAAATTTATACATTGAAATATGTGAAGAATGACAAGGAGCTATCACGAAAGGCAAAAATATGTGTTCAATGGTCACAAACAACTTTGTGCAGAAGAGCATGCAGGAAGCTGAGGTGGGAAAGAGTAAAGAAAACAAGAGGCTAAATAGACCTTGCCTTGTTTGATCATGGTCATCAGCGACCAAATGTATTTCACTTACTTGGGTGTTTTTAGCACATAAAATGATCACTCTTCCTCCATGAAGTCTCTGCCTGCTACCTCTCAGGGAGATTGTAATGCAACAAATTTGGAGAGTAATGAAAATCATATTTCAAGCCCTTACTCTCCACTTCATGCTAAACAGTGTGCTCTTATGCTTGTTTACAAACCTTAAAATCAATCATTTGTAGCCATGCTTGAAGATCATCTGGCCTTCCTCCTGCAGGGTAATGGGTATGGCTTTTTCTATCTTTAGATAAATCACATTAGTGAATATGATGTTGTTGTTGTTAGGTGCCGTCGAGTCGGTATCCGACTCATAGTGACCCTCTGTACAACAGGGGAAACACCATCGTCAGTGCTTCTCTTGCTGTGCATAGAGTTTTCAATGGCAGATTGATTTTTGGGAGGGGGTTGCCAGGTCCTTCTCCCAAGCCTACAGCTTCTGGTGTTCCCAGGCGGTCTCCCATCCAGGTACTAACCAGGCCCGACCCTGCTTAGCTTCCGAGATCTGACGGGATCGGATGCCACAGGGCTATGGCTGCAGGCAGTGAATATGATAGAGTGCACAAAACTTTTCACAGTACTGAATTCAGGCTTAGGATACATAAAAATATAGGTGCAGAGTAATCTCTGAAAAAGTGACTGAATCACAATGGGGCAATATTGGGGAATTATTGCTGCCAGGATGGGAATACGCTGACAGAGAAATATTAGAAATAATCATAGAGCAAAAAAATCATTTAAACAATGAAGAAAGGGAAGAAAAAGGAACGAAGTATAAAGAGTTTCAGTGAGAAAAAGAGGTATTATCTTAGTGAGTTGTCTTAGGATAGTACATAAAAATATACTGACAGATTCTTGTCTTGCAGTATCCCCCTATTTTGTTTCTCTTCTTTGGATTTCATATTCAAGGTGTTCTTTCCTCTGTTTAAGGGAACTAGGTGGCATAAGCCTGGAACAAAGTTATGTGGCAGGTTTCACAGGGAGAGTCAAAGGAACAGCCCCCAGATCACCTGAGAACTTGTTAAAAAACCAAACCCTCCACCTCAAACCTGTACTTAATGAATCAGATTGTTCAATGAGCTCCACTCTGTATTTTGACAAGCCCTCCAGGTGATTCTGATGCAGCTCACATGTGAGACTCCTTGGTGAGTGGCTACTGTGGTGTGCCATCAGGTCCCATTTCAGGGTTGACATGCTTGTTACTTCAAACACCAGGAGTATAACTTGCCCTTGGCTCTGGGAGCTGCTCTGGAGAGAATGAAGCTGTCTTCCTTGAGGCTATGCTTCTCTTTGTGGCCACAGCTTATCCTGATTTGTTGGTAAGGGGTAACAACAAGACTCAGGCTTGACTTCAGCTTGGTGCATCTCTGAAGACCACACCTGTTTCAGAGCTTTGCCAGATCAGCTGTTGCCTCTGTTGTAACAGTATCTTTGTTGAAACTCCCTCTGTTCTCAGTCCTGACTCTTAAAGGTGTTGTTTCTAAGGGCGTGCTTCACATCTCCACCTTAGCATCTGTTGCCTCCTGGTTCAAAATCTCACACTCCCATTTGGAAGTCAAAGGGGTCTCCAAATTAAAAACAAAAACAAACCCCCAAAACAACAGTCTACAAAGATTTGCCAGGAGCACCTCAAGTTAGAAGAGTTCCTGCTAAACCAGCATGAATGAGAGACCACAGGGAGGTGGTAAGTACTGGGAATTTGGTAGAGCTGACCCAGAGAGACTCACTTCTGTCTTGCTGGCAAGCACCCTGAGCTTAGAGATAGCAGGGTAACATTAGAGGAAATAGGATTTTAGTCAGCCTTGAAGAGATTTCTATGGCTTTTGGTTTGATGGAAAAAGCAAGACTATTGGCCTGACTTGGTGGCACACGCCTGCCCATAATCCCAGCAGGTCTGGAGGCAGGGGCAGGAGGATTCTAAATTTGAAGCCAGAGATAGCCTTTGTAATTTAGTGAGACGCTGTCTCAAAATAAAAAGTGACAATTGGGATGGGGGTGCAGCCCAGTGGTGGAGCACTTGCAAAAGGATGCGTGAGGCCCTGAGTTCATCTCCCCCAGTACAGCCAAAAAAAGAAAAGAAAAAAACAAAAAACAAAAAACAAAACAAAAAAACTCTTGAAGCTGCTAGACAAATAAAAGCAAAGGATGTTGCAGGGTTTTAAAACGAAAATTCTTTAGACCCATTTAAACTTGTTGTTTTTAGGTGCTGTTTTAGGGTCTGACTCATAGTGACTCTGACTGGGTTTTCAATGGCTGATTGTTTTTGGGATTTCCTAGGGAGCGGATTGCCAACATCCTTCTCCTCTTTCTGTGGTGCTGGGGATCGAACCTGGGTCCTACAGAGAGTGCAGAGCAGCACTGTACCAACTGAGCTAAACCTCAGCCTCCCGTTAAACTTAGTAGAGCTTATTTCAGCAAAGTAAAACAAAAGCAATTGGCAAATCAGACAGCTCCCAGCATCAGAGGAATTTCTGATATCTCTAACAATGCGATAGAAAAATGGAAGTGAACCATGGAAAACAACTTAATTGGCTACTGTTTAGTCAGCGTACCAGTTAGTTGGTTATCTTTAACTAGTTAATTCTTTATGGACTCATTAGTTAATTGGGTACAGGGTCTTCTTCAACCAGCTGAAGCTCAGTTCTGGTGAATAAATTCTGTATTGATTTGGTCTGTAGGGCCCAGTGCAGGCGCCTGGTCCAAATCCATGACCTGTATAGAGTCTTATTGAACAGGGCAACCTGAATATACTGAACACCAAGGACAGGGTGGAGTGACATATATCTCTATAGATAGTCATGTAGCCACATTGTTTTGAAACTGACATATATCAGCTGCCAAATGTTAGTTAGGCACTGTACATACCCCCTGCACACTGGACCTTGCTTGTCATTTGGTGAAAGGAGAAAAATCCTAGGTCATGTCGTGATGGGACACAAAAGATGAAATAAACTCTTACAAAGTAAAATTACAATGTTTTATATTTGATCATGAACTAAGATTTCTATCCTACAGCATAAAGTGGAGACTATTTTGTTATTATTACAATCAACTGCATTAAAAATAACAACACAACCTAACTCCCTTTCAAAAGACTCAGAGCAAAGGTGTTTGTAATGGGTATTAACAGAAGACTCAATTTTCTTTGATCACAGTAGAGATGTGAGCAGAAGTTAAAAGGTTTAGAAATAGAGTGACAGTTGTAGGAGATTGTTCTTTATAGAACTTGAGCAATTGTGAATGCAGACTTCTTTCAGAGTACTTAGGTGTTGGCAGTTTTTGTACTGAGATCAATTTGAGTCTAGACTAAAGAAGATCATAAGAGTAAAGGCCATGAAAGTGGTAAATGTCCCTGACCAGATCTAGGAAGAATCTTGTCCTATGAGTTTTAGGAATAGTTTAGTGAAGCAGCATAAATTATCATTAGCATATATTCTGTTCATATGTTGTTGTTAGGTGCCGTTGAGTCAGTATCTGACTCATAGCAACTCTACGTACAACAGGTGAAACACTATCATCAGTGCTTCTCTGCTGTTCATAGGGTTTTCAATGGTGGATTGAATTTTGGGAGTGGGTTGCCGGGTCCGTCTCCCAAGCCTACAGCACCTGGTGTTCCCAGGTGGTCTCCCATCCAAGTCCTAAATAGTCCCAACCCTGCTTAGCTTCCGAGATCAGATGCCACAAGGCTTTGGCTGCAGGCTCGGTTCATATAGGTATACGATAATGCCAAGAATAGTGCAAGCTAATTAAGTTGGTTAAAAGTATGTACCCACTATTGGCAATGAAGATTCTCTGAATGGGGTGGGCTCACTTGTCCCCATATTACTACAGTGGTGTCCAAAGTGATTAGACCTTTTAAGCATAATCTTTACATGTATAGTGAATTCCTACTTTTAATAATTCTATAGATTAGTTAAATGTTCAAAAATTCTATTGCATAGGAGAAAGAATTTAGAACCTAAAGCTTGTGACTATTAGATTTATGTGATTAAATGTAACTGTAACTCATGGGCATATTAAAAAATAAAAATTTATTATAAATTGAAAAATAATTTCTTTTCTAATAACTTTCTATAAAATTAGTTTCCAAATTTCAAATACTTAAATTGTTTTACTTTTGCATTTGAATAAGAGATATTTTTGAATGAAATATATCTTTATATCTATCCATCTATCTTTTTTTTTGAATTAGTGGGCTGAGTCCAGGGCATCCCATATAATTTTGCAAGCACTGTACCACTGAGCTGTACCACTACCCCCCCCCCCCTTTTTTTAATCTTGAGACAGGGTCTTGCTAAGTTATACAGGCTGCCTCTGGCCTCAAACCTGTGATCCTTCTGCCTCAGCTGCTTGAGGTGCTGGGTATACAGGCATGAGCCACCATGCCTGACAGAAGATATTCTTATCTTTCACGCTTATTTGTGGATTGACAATCTGTTTTGAGTACGATTCCATTCTTCTGCCTGAAAAATGGATGTTGAACATTCTATTAATGTCATTCAGAGAGTAGGATGAAAAGGCACAACAGTACTTGAAATTTAAAAATATACATTTTTGGGTTGTTTTCCCATGTTTCACTTAGCAAGGGTAAACAGTTATTTTAAATCCTCTTTAGGTCCTTTTTATTTTAGTTTATTACATTCTCTTTGTTCCTTTGTTTTAGTGTCCTTTTTTCTAAATGACTTCAAGTTAGGAATCCTAACTGAAATATCTTCTTTTAAAATCAATTTTACTTAGGCTTCCTAACTTGAAGTCATTTAATTTTAGAGGAAAGATTTATTTTGGCTTACACTTTCGGAGGGTTCAGCCCATGGTTTCTTGGACACAAAATCATTTTTGGGGAATGTGTGGGGGAGGAGCTTATAGCATGGCAGACAGGAAGTAGAGGGAGGAAGTCAGAAGAAAAAAAATAATATCTAAATATACTATGAAATTTGCTTCTGATAGATATTGGCTTCTTTGAACTTCACTACAATTTAGTAAATAGATTTTATCACATCTTTTTGTAGGTGATGAAATGGAGACCTGATAATAATCATCATTGCCATCAACTGTATTTGTTGATTACCTACTACTGTGTCTTCTGCTCTGCCTTCTTGGGCCAAACTAAGTTGGAGGTAAGTACAGTGTTTAATATGCCCAGAAATATGAAATCCTAGACGCTGTGTGGGATCTGAGAGAGGCAAGAGCACACCATACGTCTTTCCTGATGCAAACTGAAGAAATAGCAAGATCTGGGGAATGATATTACAAGATTTCCTATGCTGCAGCAATGGGCAAGAATAATAGAATAAGCTGGGCATGGTGGTGCATACCTTTAATTCTAGCAACTTGGGAGGTAGAGGCAGGAGGATTGCACGTTTGAGGCCACAGGCAGCCTATATAACTTAGTGAGGCCTTGTCCTAAAATACAAAATTAAAAAAAAAAACTGGGCTGGGGGTATAGCTCAATGGTTGAGTGCTTCCAAAAGGCCCCAGGAGGCCCTGGGTTCAACTCCCCAGTACCACAAAACAAAACAAAAAACTACAAATAATTCCTGTGCAAGGAGGCTGAGCCCATAGTGGGCCCAGTGTGATCTCAGAGCAGTATATTGCTTTCTAGTTGCTGGATTAAGGTGGGAAAGTAACATAGGGCTTTAGACACCTTCTTAATGTTCCAAGTACCAGTATGGTAGGAGTGGCTTCAGGTTGACAGAGAAAGCTCAATCCAAGGGGATCCTTTTGACAAGCTTGAAACCTAAGAAATGGCCACCAATGTGAACTGATACCTGAAGACTGACAAGGACAAGGAGATTCACTCAGATGCCAGAGTAGGTCACTGCTACCTGGATCCATTATCTTCCTCTGTGAATACTCTGGTGCAAACCCTCCTTCCACCCAACCCAGAAATTAGCTACCATAGGAGGTAGAAGGGGGACCCCTTTGGGTTGAATAGGTTTAAGTTTCTACTACCTGCTATAATAGGCCTATTACTATAACTATTCTGTCTTTTATTGCCAAATTGGGGATACTTCAGGGTAAAAAGGGGAATTATTGATAACCACATCTAGATACATATAAACTGGGGCTGTCCAGGGAAAGCTGGGAACATTCTTCTTATTAAGGGAATTGTTCTACATTACAGAAAAGTCAAACAAGTCATATTTTTCTCACACATGAAAATATGGACTGAAACTATATCCATCACAAAAGGCAAGTACTTGGAGAACTGGTCTTTGCATATCATGAAATCTGGGTGTCTGTATTAAAATGGAATTTTTTTTTGCTATTTCTTAGCAATATTTCAGTATCAGCAGCCAGATAGCTATGAATCATTAAAGAGATGTTTACTATCCCCAGGAGGTATGATACAACTGATAGGCTATTTCACATGCAAAGGGGAATATTAAAATGCAATTAGAAAGTCCAGAGTAAAGGTGTAATGTTTGTGATTAAGTTGTGTGTTTTGGCTATGGCCATCTACTTTTCTTTCTTTCATCTTTCTACTTCACAGCTGAGTTTAGTGATGTTTCAAACCAGATAGGACCCTGGATGCTCTGGGGTCTCTGAAGGAACACCCCATTCTCATTCTTCCCTCTGGGTAGACACTGATATCTCATCCAACCTTTCTTCAATAATAAGAGCTACTATTTATTAAAGGTCTATTATATTCTAAGACTGAGTAAATTATTTCATCTTCTTGACAATGCTCTATGAGGTAGATTTTTTATTATCACAATTTTTACTGAAGAAGAAATTGCTATACAGAGGAGTTATATAATCAAGGCAGAAGCACAGTTTGAAATTACATCTCTTAGATGCTGAGATTCACAGTTAGATCATATCTAGAAGAAACTAACCAAATGAATATTCATTATGTGACCTCTGCAGTTATGAGGTCATGTGGGGAATCATAAACTGTTATGAGTGTTCACTAATGAACTGGTAGTAAAGGCTAGAGAATTGGTGTCTGAAACTCCTTCCCTTCAAATATATATTCACAGAGAACTTTGTTGGGTCAGTATTATAAATTGTACTGAGACATTATATTATTATGAATTTTGTCCTGGGGAAAGAAGAGCTTTTCTTTTTGCTTAGCTCAAAATCTGCATGTTAAATACAATAGTATTCAGAATATTTATTCTACAACACAGTAAGGAGAATAGACCTGTAAATATTTTGGTGTGGTCACTTAAAGCAATTGAGTATGGAAAATATTGATTTAACAAATATGAATTGTCAAAGTAAATTCTTAAAAATATACTCACATTTTAGCATTCATGATATGGAATAAAAAGATGAGACAGTGTTCATTGTCAACACAATTATATTTTGTTCCTGAGATGGAGTCCTGCAAACATATTTGCTTGCATGGATCTAAGAAAATACATTTCACCCTTGAAGAATTTCTATTTTTTTCTTGCCCATCTCATTATTGTTTTCTCTGTTGTCTGAAAGAGGTCAATCTTGGAGCTCTGTGTAGAATGATATTTCCTACTTTATTGTGTTATTTACTTACAGTAACAGAATGAACATGGTGTTCTGACTAGCAGGTTGAAGTGGATCAAATAAATGTGCAGAGGAAAGTCAGATAAGGACACTCTGTACAAATAAACCTGGCAGTAGGATACCTGTTTTATTTTTTTCATATTTGTTCATTATTTATTTTTTCCTGAAACACAACTGTAAGTCCTGGAGGCATTAACTCTTGCTGATCAAGTCTCTTATTGTAGGAGAGGTCTGGAAACAAAAGTTGTAAGGCAATGATGATATAGCCTCTTTCTTGTGACCTGACCAGAGATGTTGTTGTTAGGAGTTGTCCAGTTGTGTCTGACTCAGAGTAACCCTCATAGGGTTTTCAATAACTGATTGTTTCGGGATTGACTCGGGAGTGCATTGCCATGTCATTTTCCCATTTTTATGGTGGTGGTGAATTGAATCTAGGACCTCAGAGTCTGCAGAGCGGCACTCTACCAACTGAGCTAAATCCCAGCCCCTGATCAAAGATAGTGGGTTCTAATACCTGGCACAGACCTGGCAGAGGAGGTGCTTCAAAAATGTTTTGAATAACAAGTGAAAAACCTACCTCACATTGACTATTTAAAGCATTTCAAGCCTATATTAATGTTTTATAACTTAATTGTGTTTTAAAATAGATACATTTCAGCCAAAAATATATGTGATGCTATGGAAAATGTATAGCTTAAATTAGAAAACAAATGAATTACTAAAATTTGAAGGATAAATTAAGCACAACCATAGGCCAGACTCTCAGTCCTCCTCAAGTCCTGGCAAGTAGATATAATATCCTAATTCTGCTGTTAAGGAAGGAGAGATTAAGGTTAATTAACTTACCTAAGATCACAAGTAGTAAAGATTCACCCCAGATCACTTGAACAATAAAGCCATTGCTTTTCTTACTACAATTTACTATATATAACTATAGTTTATATGGTTAACCATATATTAAATGAATGACAGGATTCCAATATAACAGATTCTTATATAAAAATAGTCCTTTTAAGGAGTGCACTCAAACATAATTTATATCATTCCACTATCTTTTTTGGTAAATTTGATTAGACATATTAATGTAAAGAAAGTATAAACTTTTTCTAAAATAGATCACATATTAGGCCATAAAGCAAGTCTTAAGAAATACAAAAACATCAAAATAATTTCTTATATTCTATCAGCTCATAATGGAATAAAACTAGAAATTGGTGGCAAGAGAAGCTGTAGAAACTAACAACATGGAGATTGAATAATACACTCTTAATGATCAATGGGTCATTGAAGAATTCAGAGAGGAAATCAAAACACTCCTAGAATCAAATGAAAATGAAATCAAAACTTTTGCAAAATCTTTAGGGTACAAAGGCAGTTCTAGTAGAGAATTTTATAGGTATGGGTGCTTACATTAAAAAATCAGTGAGTACTCAAATAATGATACCCCTAAAGATCTTAGAAGGATGGGATTTAGCTCAGTTGGTAGAGTGTCACTTTTCAGTCTCTGAGGACCTGGGTTCGATTCCCAGCACCACAAAACTGGGAGAAGAATGTGGCAATCCCTCCTGAAGCAATCTCGAAAAAATCATCTATTGAAAACCCTATGAGGGTTGCTATGAGTTGGACATGACTCGATGGTACCTAACAAGAAGGTAAAAGACCTCTACAATGAAAATGTTAAGGCACCGAAGAAACAAATTGAAGACACTAGAAGATGGAAAGATCTCCCATGTGCATGGATTAGGAGAATTACCATAATCAATCTATAGATTCAATGCAATCTCCATCAAAATTTCAATGACATTCTTCATACAAATAGAAAAAAGATCCTAAAATTCTTATGGAAGCACAAAAGACCCTAAACAGCCAAAGCAATATTGATCAGAAAGAACAATGCAGGGGGTATCACAATACCTGATTTTAAAATTTACTACAGAACCATAGTAACAAAACCAGCATAGTACCAGCACAAAGGACATGTAGACCAATGGAATAGAAATACAGGACCCAGAAATAATGCTGCACAGCTAAAACCACCTGATGTTTAACAAAGGTGCCAAAAACATATATCAGAGAAAAGAGAGGCTCTTCAATAAATGATGCTGGGAAAACTTGATATCATCATGCAGAAGAATGAAACTAGATTTCTGTCTCTCACCTTGTACAAAAATCAGCTCAAAATAGATTGAAGACTTTAAATGCTGAAACTTTGAAATTGCTAGAGGAAAACACTTCAAGATATAGCCATAGGCAAGGAGTTTCCAAAAAGGACCCCGATAGCTCAGGAGACAATAGTAAGAAATGACAAATGGGATTGCATGAAATTAAAAAGCTTTTGCACAGCAAAGAGGAATATTAACAGAGTAAAGAGATGGCCTACAGAATGAGATAAATTTTTTCCAGCTACACATCCGACAGGAAATGAGTATCTAGACTATACAAAGAACTCAAAAAATTAAATACCAAAAAAGCAAATTATCTAATCAAAAATGGGCAAATTAATTGAACAGATACTTCTCAAAAGAAAAAATACAAATGACAGATAACCATATGGAAAAATGTTCAACATCCTTAGCTGTCAAGGAAATACAAATCAAAACTACTTTGAGATTCCATCTCACACCTATGAGAATAGGTATCATCAAGAAAACAAACAACAAATGCTGGTAAGGATGATGGGAGAAAGGAACCCTAGTACACTGCTGATGGGAATACATGTTGGTGCAGCCACAATAGAACTCAGAATAGAGGTTCCTCAAAAAAGTAAAATTGGAATTACCATGTGACTCAGCTATACTATTCATGGGTATACATATACCTAAAGGAATCTGTCAACATATCATAGACATGCCTGCTCATACATGTTTATTGTGGCATTATTCACAATACCCCCACACGTCTGTCAGTTTGCTGCACTGTGGGGGCTTGTGTGTTGCGATGAGGCTGAAAGATATGCCACCAGTATCTCAGATACCAGCAGGGTCACCTATGGTGGACAGGTTTCACTTGAGCTTCCAGACTAAGATAGACTAGGGAGTAGGCACCAGTAAACTGCTCCCGAAACAACTAGCCATTGAAAACCCCATGGATAGCAAAGAAACACTGTCAGATACAGTGCCAGAAAAATGAGTCCCCCAGATTGGAAGGCACTCAAAAGACTACTAGGGAAGAGTTGCCTCCACAAAGTAGAGTCTACCTTGATGGTGGAAATGGAGTAAAGCCTCAGGGACCTCCATCTGCTGATGTGGCATGACTCAAAATGAGGAGAAACAGCTGTAAACATCTATTAGTAATTGGAACATGGAATGTACTTAGTATGAATCTAGGAAAATTAGAAATCATTAAAAGAGAAATGGAGTGCATAAACATTGATATCCTAGGCATCAGTGAGCTAAAATGGACCAGCATGGGCCACTTCAAGTCAGATAATCATATGGTCTATTATGCTGGGAATGACAAACTAAAGAGAAATGGGGTTGCATTCATCATCAAAAAAGACATCTCAAGATCTGTCCTGAAATACAATGTCGTCAGTGATAGAATAATATCCATACGCCTACAAGGAAGACCAGTTAATATGACTATTATTCAAAGTTATGCACCCACCACTGAGGCCACAAATGAAAAAAGGGAAAGATTTCTACCAGCTTCTGCAATCTGAAATAGATCAAACATGCAATCAGGATGTACTGATAATTACTGGTGACTGGAATGCAAAGGTTGGAAACAAACAAGAAGGCTGAGTAGTTGGAAAATATGGTCTTGGTGACAGAAATGAAGCTGGAGATCGCATGATAGAATTTTGTCAGACCAATGACCTTTTCATTGCAAATACATTTTTTCAACATCATAAACGGAGACTATACACATGGACTTCACCAGATGGAACACACAGGAATCAAATTGACTACATATGTGCAAAGAGACAATGGAAAAGCTCTGTACAAAATGTCAAAACAAGACCAGGTGCTGACTGTGGATCAGACCATAAACTTCTCATATGCAAGTTCAAATTGAAGCTGAAGAAAATTAGAACAAGTATACGAGAGCCACGGTATGACCTTGAGTACATCCCACCTGAGTTCAGAGACCACCTCAAAAATAGGTTTAATGCATTAGACACAAATGACAGGAGACCAGAAGAGTTGTGGCACGACATAAAAGATATCATTCAAGAAGGAAGCAAAAAGTTCTTAAAAAGACAAGAAAAAAA